>ARYC01020118.1:0-21282 GCA_000711775.1 Oxytricha trifallax
AAAACCCCAAAACCCCTTAATGAGTTTTATATGTGTTTTGATTGATGAGGGTAATGTTGGGGATTAGGGTTTCTTTTTGATTAGTTTCTTTTTTGTTGTTAGATTCAATGTAACTTTTTATTTTCATGGTTGAGACTTTAATATTTTATTTTTGTTCTTCACAATCTCTACAGAGATACTATGTAGAAATGATTTCACAAGGAAAATTTTAATGATAGTACACTAATTATTTGCTTTGCTTATTTAATTAGAATAGCTAATTTTATGAAAGCATCTTCTTTTAATTCTTAGGGACTCCATTTTTTTAAATGTTTTGGTACTAATTAAGAACAATTTCAGGTTAGTACTGGTACCAATTAGGTTTTGAACCATTTTGGAACTTTTCCATTAAAACCTCATTAGTTTAAAACTAGGTACTAATTAAGTTTGGTACTATTAAATTGGTACCAATTAAAATTAAACTAATTTAGTACCAGTACTAATTAAATTTAAACAAATTTAGTACTAGTTTAATGGAATTTAATAGGTTAAAATGGATATCTATCTCTGAAACTTGTTACAGTTATAGTGAACTTTATCCACGTATCTTTACCAGGTTGACCTTCTATAAGATGCCAATATTAAATAGGTGTCTAAAATTTCAGTGGCATTAGAAAAACAAAATTTTAAGATTGATTTCCATTTCTAACAATTTTTAAATTAAAACATGACAAAATTAAATCTACAAAACCCCTTTAAATGACTCAATTTTGCATGTTTTATATTTTAACACTACTTAATTTTCTAAACTTTTTTGTATTGAACAAATTTATGTTAATAAAGAACACAAGCTAAAAGAAATGAAAATAAAAAATCAAATTTGAAAATTATTTATGATAAAAATTTCTAAAATACGATTGCAGAAATGCAAAACTTTTGAAATGATGAACTCATCTAATTTAATAAAAACGATTAATGAATAAGAAAACTTATGGAAAAAATGTAAAGTATAAAAAAATGTAAGTCATACATATCTTTTTTTAATAAATATACTATAATATATGCATAAACATGATAAAATACAAGTTGAATATAAAAAGATTAATCATAAAATACTTTCATAATTTCATAACAAGAGTGAAAATGATGCTTCTGAACTAAAAAAAACCCTAATCCCCAACATTACCCTCATCAATCAAAACACATATAAAACTCATTAAGGGGTTTTGGGGTTTTGATTGGTAGGTGTGACTTTGTTAGAACAGATGCGCAGGTAAATTAATAATATATTCATTTGTGTACAAATTTATCGTAATTTATCAATAATAGCGATATCTAGAGGAGATTTTTAGTTTGAAATTAACATTAATATAGGAATCTCAGCTTTTTGTTTAATTGCTAATGCTTGGGCTAAGTATTCAAGTACTCTCGCTCTCTTAGCAACTAAATTGAATAAATTTCCTGTCAATGGGTAATACATGAAGTACAAGCTTAAGTTGTTAGAGTTTTATTTTAGTTCGTTTATGAGATCTATGTCATTTAACTGATTTAATCTACTAAATTTTTGAAAATCATCTGTAATCTAGAATTACTAAATAAATCCGATCGGTTAGTTGTCAATATCAGATTAATACCTTAAAATCTCAATCATGTTTTGAGTCATAATTATTAATGCATCAATATGAATTATTATGTGATATATTAAGGCAAATTGTTAATGTGGTATTAGGGATTTGTATTTACAAATATATATGTAAAATGAAAAAATAAAATTAGCATCAAAGAAAATTATAAGCTTTGTATTTTGTATACTATTTTTAGAAATTTTTTTATCAGAGCCTAATGATCTCCTAAATTGAAATTCATATTTTACTTAATAATAATTCTATAAATAACTGTTTTATGTTCAAAATTAATAAATCTATCACATATTAAAAGGATTTAATACATAAAAACCTAATCCAATTCCTAGTTTTATAATATAAATTATACAATTATTTAAGAGCTATATGACTGCATATAATTATTGAGGGAAAGTTTCCTCGCCTATTAGTTTTCTATATTTAACTCTTATTTCAATCATAAAACTTCTATATTATGTATTTGAATGAGTGGTTTTTAAGGGGACATGGAAATGCTGTTTATAAATTTTCTATCAAAGTGCTAACTTATTTATTAAAAATAATTCATAGAGAAAGGTAAACATTATTAGATCTATGATAAAATAAAAAAAAATTGTAAGAGAGTAATTCAACCTAGTGCGAAAACTGTTACTGTTTATAAAAAGAAATCAAATTTTATTAGGATAAAAAAAGATTTATATTCTTTTTTGTCTCAACTCGTAATAAGCTAAAGTTGTTTTACGATGCTAAAAAAATATTCTACGATATATTACTTATATTAAAAATTCTATAAAACAGCAAATTCCCTAAATAATTTTTTATCATAACATAACTCAGGAAACTTCACCCCTCAATTTTAATCTTGATACATGCGACACAGTTTTAAAGTTTTGATTAAAATTAGTAAGTTTAAGTAGCCATATCCATTTCTATGCTATCAAAGAGAATATTTTGTTGTTTAAGACCATATTTGTAGAATGGTTCTATTAAAAATGGATACTAAACATTTTACTCTTCTATGAAGTAATCTATTGAAAGTAGGGACTTTGAA
The DNA here is from genome assembly GCA_000711775.1 of Oxytricha trifallax. Lineage (NCBI taxonomy): Eukaryota > Ciliophora > Spirotrichea > Sporadotrichida > Oxytrichidae > Oxytricha > Oxytricha trifallax. The sequence continues at coordinate 2,653 of ARYC01020118.1, forward strand.
TAATAATCTGTTTCATTTATTTATGTAAAGAATTGCAAATATTTTGCTTTGCGGTATTATTAATCTCTAACAGAACGATCGATAATGTAATTAAAAATAGTTTAACATTTTAAATGAAAACATAAAAAAGTAGTATAATTCTTTATTTGATAAATTTTAAACAGATTAACTAGAGTAGAAAACTTATTAATTTGAATTTAAAATATTAATTTCTAGTATTTTAAAATAATTTCACTAAATTATGAGAATCATGCTTAAAGTTAAGGAATATTGAATATTTGATATACAACTTTTAATTTTGATTTACATCTAAATAGAACATTCTTATCATTAACTCTTTTCCAGTTACAACCGCAAGAATATTTTTCAGGGATGGAATTAATAAATTCTAACATAAAGGTTTATATTCATTTAAACTCAGAACAAATAAAATGTGTGAATAGGCATATTAGATAAATTCATCTACATTTATAATTCTATATAAGAATATCATTATATATTTCAATATAATAACACTCAAATATTTTTTTCATTGTTGTAACTTAAATCAACAATTTTTCCATTTTGTTTTGGAATTTCAGCATAGAAAGAAGAAATATATTGCTTCTTTACATGGTCAAAAGCAAGTAATTTTTCAAAATTCGTAAAAATAAACATTATGTCATAGTTATTGTTAAATGTATAAGTCCAGACATCTTCTATCTCAAAATTTAACCAAAATATTTTAAAGAAAAATGATTTGACTTTATTTTACTGTTATAATCTTAAATTTTAACATGGAAGAAAGTACATCTTAATACAAAAATTTATTGACAATTAATTTGTGAAATTTAATGGTGGTATCCTAATAATAAAATAACTTGGATTTAGAGCAAACTTGACCTCCTATTTTAAATAATAGCTAAGTTTACCATTTTATAATATGATACTTCTTAAAATTTAACAACTGAGATCATTACAATAATTTCGTTAGGATATGGTTTTAAAATAGAGATTGGCTTTTTCATTTAAAATTTGATAAATCTATGAATGCCTACCTCTTCTGTTTTGAAAATCGATAAAAGCGTACATTGATGAATCATATGTTCTGAACTACCCCTGACCTCCTGTATTCTTTATCTTAGTAGTACCCCCCGTACCCCCTAAAATACCCCATTTATGTGAAATTATTTTTCATCATAATCACAATCGATCTCCTTCATGACCCTATTAAACCCCGTTAGCCAATTAAGAGTGAAGATTGGGGATTAAGAATAACAAATTAAAAATAAATTAAATAATTGGCTAAAATTAAGTATAATTAGGCTAAAAACAAATTTACACACCCTGATTGGTTTATTTTATAGAGACAATTATTCGAGCAATGATTTTTATAATTAGCCAAAACTTTAATGATATACGCCAGTAATAATTTAATTTTAATTTTGATATTCTTAATCCCCAATCTTCATTCTTAATTGACTAAAGGGGTTTTATATAAAAAATAATCTAAAGATTTATATATTATTCTTATCCACTTTCTTACTCGGAGGATATTATTTAATATTTTTATTATTAGTTGCAATACTTCCGTCAATTATTAAGTTATAACTTCCATTTTATACATGCTTTATATATATATATATAAAATTTAAATCGACTATCAGTATCAATTTGATTTAAGGATTTTTTTCTGAAAGATAGAACATTAAAATTTTTTAGTACTCAACACATCTTCCATTTTCTTATTTAAAATTTTTTTAAAAAATAAATTGATAAATATTATTATATTTTTTATTAATAAAAAACAGCTTTTTATATAATATAAATTTAAAAACAAATTTTTATATTATTTCCATTCTATTTTTAAAATATTAAATAGGTAAAATTTATTATTATTCTGATTGTAAAACGTTCAAAATTTTTCTATAGAAATTAAAATATCTGCGATGGTCCTATGTCTTTTTATAAAATGATGCTGAAATTGTTTAAATATTACAAAATATCAAAGTTTTAAAGAAAACTATTATTATTTAACGATACTTAATAAGGGTTTTATTAAATATTACTTGTTTTCTCCAAATTTAGATTGAATTAAATTAAAAATAAAATAATATTTTAATACCTTTTGTATGTTATTTGAAGAAAATTTCTAATTACTTATGTAACATTTTTTAAAATTTAAAAAGCGTTCATAATTTAAATAAAATAAAATATTAAAAAGTAAAAAAATTTTAATCGTGATCATTAAAATTATTTTTATAAAGAAGGAAAAGGTTTTATTGATTCCTTGAAATTTTTTTATATTTATATGTTTTTTTTCAGAAAAAAAAAATCATAGAGCAAATGATATTCAAAACCCCAAAACCCTTTCAGTAGTTTGATTGAGTTTTTGATTGATAAAAATAGACTATTAGTTCATACTTAATTAGGGTTATAAAAGGGTTTATGTAGGGGTTTAATGTTTAAATATTAGTAATTTAAGTGAGTATATGCGAGATTTGGGGTCAGTTTATGACAGTGAGTATATAGATTTATTGTTTAAGTTGCGTTATGGATGCGATGATTTTAGTGATCAACTCAAACCTATTCTAAATTACACATCTATAGCAAGACTACTCCATAAATCTCCTGCAACTGCGAGGTCTCACTGTCTATTAGCATTTAATTTAAAGAGATAGCAGCTTAATTCTAAGCCTAAAAGACCGCTAAAATTTTTAGCAGCATCATATCGATTATCATTTTAAAGATAATACTCTTCAATACTGGGCTCACTTCACTCTCGCATAGAGAACTGTGATGTTTCATCGACAATTCCTGAGCTTGATATTTCTGCTTAGTCTATAGCCTACATATATAAAAAGAATGGAATATCTTACAAGACAGTCAATCGTATAAAGAGAGTGAGTGACTTTAATGTTCCATTTTATAAGGATAATTTAAATTATATATTCAATTAAATGAAGAGGGCAATAATAAATAACATTAAGTTCATGCACGCTGATGAGGTAGTATTCACGTTTAATACCTTCATATCTAGGTCTTGGTATAAGAGGTATAGCAACATTGAAGTTTATGATTAAAAGGTTAAGGTTTAAACTCATGCAATACTTGGTGAAATAAGAGAGGATAATGGCTTCGAGACTTATGTTATCTACCCTCGCTCAATAAAGACCGAATAATACATAAAGTTCTTGTAATAACTCAGAGATAAGTACGCCGACTAAGAGATTATTCTGTTTGTAGATAACTTATCTGTCCATAAAACTAAAGACACTAGAAGGGAATACGAAAGGCTAAACATAACACCTGTATTTAATGTTCCTTACAGTCCTCATTTCAATAGAATTTAATTATATTGGGGATTATTAAAAGGCCACTACAAGAAACTTCTACTCTATCACTTGATGCACTATCTGAAGATAGATACAGTCGATTTTATTAAGAGTGCTGCTAAGAGAGTCAGCGATGATAAAGCTAATGTATGCGCAAGAGAAGGGAGATTTTGTGTATATAAATAAGTTTTAGATTTAAACGAATGAATAAGTTCACATATTAAATTTGCCCGTAAAGGGATTTGGCTTCTCTTTCTTTTCTTCCTCTTAAGGCTTGCTTGGGCCTATGTTTCTTCTCTTAGTGCCAGCTCCTGCATCTATGTTCATCTCGTCTGGCTTTTAGAAATCTTTGAAGAGTCTCTTACTCAATTCATGCTTTACTTGTGACTTTCTCTCTCTGTTTAACTTGCTGCGCTCTTTCATCAAGTATATAGCAGTTCCAGGTTTTTCTATAAAGTTAGAAGGGTAAGCTTACTTGAGATGAATGGATGCTTCTGTAGTTCCTAGAGCCAGGTGTCGCTTATTTTTATTCCTTGCTTCTCTTTTTCTTCAGGAGAGATGCTGTAGCGTTTCTTGTGAGCTTCTTATATAACTTCATTTAAGTATTAAAGTTTCAGAGTTGCAAGAACACCGAAGAAGAAGTTTCTCTCAGCCAACTTATTAGAGAGTTGCAGCTTTAATGGAAGGTAGAGAGCAACATCTGGATCACTTATAGCATCTCATAGAGATTTGTTACTGATATTTCAGGGTAGTGTGGTATCTCTAACATCTTTATTTCATTAGTCTTAAATACTTTTTTTCTCTTCGCTTAGCAATGCTTTTAAGAACTAGATTTTTGTTACTTCCTAAGTCGGCAAGAACAATCCAACTATGGTTAATTTATTAGTATTAGTTAAATGTTTACCTTGCTAAACCAAGTACCTATAGAGGTCCTCTTTACTTCGAAATTTTCCTATTAAATCTTGAGATAAAACTCTCTTTATTGCATCATTCATAGACTCCATCTTGCTTCCTCTTTCTAGAAATGTTAATGAAATTTAAAATTATGGATATCCATTCTAAGTTTATTAAAATCTTACTACTAAATAGGGAGGACCTACTGGAGGTCAACCTTGAAAAGATATGCGGAGAAGCATTGAAAAACTTGCTCCAAGTTTCACAGATTGATTTCCATTTTTATCAATCTATCTCCATTAAATTGCTCCTAATAATGTTTAATTATTTTAGGAGGTCCTCCAAATTAAGTTCAAACTTTATTAGGAGTTAAATTTTAAGGTTAAAACTTAATTAGGAGCATATTAAATTTAAAAATATTTAATAACTTTACCTCCAAATTAAGTTCAAACTTTGATTTGGAGGACCTCCTAGAGAAACAAAACTTGATTAGGAGTATTTTATTTTACTAAAATGTATAAAATTCTCATAAAATATGTCAACTTACAGTCTCTTATGGTTAATTAATTTTCTTACCTCTCAGCAAAGTATCTACCAGAGTGTCATTTACTCTACTATTATAGTTTATCTAGGTAGATTTTACCATTGTTATAATAAAATATATTAGCAAACTAATATGAGCGCTAACCTTTAGAGAAGAGCGGCATGACTTGGATCAAGTAAATAAAAATTATCAATACAGCAACCAAGAAAAATAGAGGCCAGAGATGTTTGTACTCAGTAGGAGAGTACTTATGACCACTTTGACGAGTCTAGCTTTGAAATTTAAATATATATTAAGTAGGAGGTCATCATAGAAGCTGTGCATAATTGAGAAGGAGGTTAAACAACCCGCCATAGAGCATTAATAAATACCAGCCAAAGTTGACTATTAATGCAAAGAATGCAATAAAGTTTTCCCTTACAAGTCAACTTATAAGAGACACTTGAGAGATATACACAACGATATGCCAAGGTTATATCTCAAGCATTAAAAGAAAGATGGGAAGTATGTCTGTGAGTTCTGTGAGAAGCCATATTCTCATACAAGAGACCTCAAAGTGCACTTAAAGAAAAAGCATAATTAAAGTTTTGTCTTTATTCATGAACCTACAGGGAATAGATTCCTCTAAAAGAGAAGATCAAGAAACCCAGTGAAGTCTCTTAGAGTTGAAGTCTAGAAGTAAGTCAAAATGAAGAAAGCAGTCAAGAACTTTCCAGTCTCTGAGATCAATAAAATCATGGTTAAAATAGAGGCAATGAAGATTCCCATATTAAAAATTATTGACTTAGATTCTTGCCTAGAAAGCTACCTCACTCTTGAAGATAAAATAGAGAAGAGAGTCATTACTGATGACTAATATGCTTACAAGATATATCCTTTCAATTACTTCCTTGCTGATGACAAGTTCCAAATGGAATTTGCTAATGAGTATTATGCTCTTTAAAAGGCAAAGTTAAATGAGTGTAGGCATATCATCTAGCTTGATGCTATTTTACTTGGTAAAGATCATGTAGCCTTCAGGCTTCCTTTACTTGAAATGACTTACAGAGAATTCTTATCTGACAATAGATGTTAGAGATAAATTAGCTAGATAGTATAGCAGATAGTTGAGGGGATTGAAGAGCTTCACAAGCTAGGTTATGTTCATAGAGACTTAAAGCCAGAGAACATCATGATGAACTTTCAGCCTCTTAGAGTTTATATTATTGACTTCAACAGAGCTCAAAGAGTGCAAGCCTCTGCATAAGGAAATGTATACGGCACTCCTGGATATTTCCCAGAGAGAGGAGTGGAGAGATGGAGACACTTAATGGGATATCTGGGCTCTAGCAGTAATAATAATAGAGAGCGACATGCCAAGAAACGATTACTTTAGCTGCAGAGGTGAGAGAGATTCTAAGCAGAGAATTAAACAATATCTCGATAAATATAAAATAAACGGAGGTCTCAGAGATCTTGCATACTCACTTATTATCAAACCAAGCTAAGAGAATAAACAAACAATAGAAACAATCAATCATCAACTTAGAAAGATAAATTCAGAGAACTGGCACATGACTCTAAGCTTATGTTTGTGTGAAATATTTTAAAAACTCGCTTGTTATAGTAACTTAAATTACTAATATTTAAACATTAAACCCCTACATAAACCATATTAAAACCCTAATTAAGTATGCTAATAGTCTACTTTTATCAATCAAACTACTTAAAGGGTTTTGGGGTTTAGATTGTCAGGCTAATTTAAGGTGATATAAAGTATGTATAAAAAGGAGGTTAGAAAATAAAAATTTTAATGGCGTAGTGCAACTTATCATAAAATAGTTAAATATTATTGTCTGAGTAAGAAAGTAGATAAGAAAATATTTAAATTTTAATGTATTATTTATATATTTGGGGCATGATATCGAGAAGTCATGAAAGAGATCGATTGAGAATCTGAGGACAATATTTTCAAATGAATTGGGGTATTTTTTGAATGAAGGGGTAAAGGGGTACTGCCAAGAAGGAGGGTACAGGGTGGGTCAGTGTCGGTCAGAACAATCAAAACCCCCAAATTTCTTAATTAGATGTTTTAGTGATTTGATCTGTAGGGTATAGTTGGGGCTATATTGGGGTTAGTAGAGAAATTAAGCCAATTTGAAAAATGATAATTAGAAATAAATGATTAATAGGGTCGATTTATGATATGAATTATTTAGATTTATTGCTAAAGCTAAGGTATGGTACGAGTATTAATATAGACTAAGTCAAACCAGTACTGAATTATTGAGCTATAGCAAAGCAATTACACAAGAGTGCCTTAACTGTTAGGTATCACTGCTTGCTAACTGTTTAGCATTTTAATTCTGGTTCTTGAAAGCATCCTGCAAGAAAATTAAAGTTCTCTCAGGCTCATATTGACTACCTCTGAGACTCGGAAACTTTGAAATATTGGGCACACTTTCCATTAGACTAGCGAGCTGTGATGCTTTATCGCAAATCTCCTGATATGCGTATCTCTCCTAAGACTAAAGCCAATATTTATAGAAGAAATGGTACTACTATCAAGACTCTAATGCACATTGACTAATCTGGTTTCACCTGCGTATCTGTAGCTACCGTCGTCTTCTGAATGAATATTGCCACAAATCCTACTGTTTGTTATAGGGTACATTCGTTCTCCTTTCCAGCCAATACTCTAAGTGTAAAGAATCTTCAAAGTCAACTATGAAACAAGCACCGCAAGCCATAGAAACAGCCGGAGGATGCACTACCCATTCAGAAGACCACGGTAGCTACAGATACACAGGTGAAACCAGAGTGCAATAGAGTCACCCCGCGCTTCTCATAGCATACTGCGATAGAGCATTAGCTGTGCACTCCATTAACGCAAGTTTAATTAATAACCTTACGTATTAATATACTAATCACTTCTAATCACTAATGTCAAAAGTAAAAATAAATTATAGAGGTGTCAAATCTTTAGTCAATTAATAATATTTATAAGATTTAATAATTAATTAATAAATTAATCAGGTATTTGACAAAAATCCTGTGTCAAATGTGTCAAATAGTCAAATCGCCCTTTAATACACGGGAGTTTTCTTAAATTCTAATGTCAAATGTGTCAAAAATTATTTTTAGATCTTTTTTACCCGTTTAAGCCACAGATAATTATCGGTGATACCAATTCCAACGGTAAGTATGGTGAACCAAATTTTATCTATAAGGCTTTGTAATTAGCGCCAATGAATACATAATACTAAGAGAGGGTCAGATAAGGTAATAGAAGAACTTGCTTAAACTCGGTGGAGTTATTCTTGTACATGGTTTTATTGTACTAAGACTTAAGAAGTTTGAAATGACTCTAAGAGATTATCTCTACCATAATAAATACCCAGATGACTTGAATGAGATACTCGCGGAGATGACCAAGGGTGTGAAAGAGCTCCATGATCTAAGGTATGTTCATAGAGTTTTGAAGCCAAAATGAAATGCTAAATCTCTGTCCTTTAGAAATAGTGTCATTGATTTCAATAGAGCAATAAGGTAAGAAATAGTGACTTTACTTAAAGTACTAGGCACACCTGGTTACTTCCCAATAAGAGAGAAATGGACTGATGGCTCTGTTTAGTGGGATGTTTGAGCGGTAGTAGTAATTATCTTAGAGTGCGATATGGAAAGTATGTCTTACTTTTGAACAAAACAAGAGATGTAATCAATAAGTTTGGCTGTTAAACATATCATGCAAGAAGATGTATGCACTGAGATTAAGAAAGTTGTTGAGATGGTTATAGTAGGAGCTCCGGCATATTTAAGATCATCATTAGAAGATATACTTGTATCACTTAAGAGAGCTAAGTTCAAGAGATACCACAAAGATAAACAGATAAAATTTGTTTGAATCAAGTACACAAATACTCATTAAATATCCATTAAACTCACATAAAACCTGCGTTTTCTCTACTAGCCCCAATAAGACCCCAACTATACCTACAAATCAAATCACTAAAACATCTAATTAGGGGGTCTTGGGGTTTTGAATCATCTATACTTTAATAGAGAAGCACGTAATATTTCAAACCTTCTTCAAAATCAATAATTTGCTTGACAGTTGATTCCTAAGAGTGATTTGAATAAGTTATCAAGTCAATTTTGTTCCCTCTTATACAGTATATTTAAGAAAACACTTCATTACCTTTAATTGTTTTATGATGAGAGCGAACTGAATGTATTGTATGGCTAAAGTGGTTAACATTCACCCCTTATAAGCAATACTATTAAATCTGCACTCTGATAGAACTTGAAATCATGAACAAACTTTTCGGGGGGAAGTTTCTTGCCCCTTAATTGATAATTGTGCCAATGAGGGGAAGTTTCCTGACATAATATTATATGATTTTAATATAAAATTCTCAAAATTTTAAACATCAATTATGTTATAATATTGAATATTTTAAGACCAAATATTTTTTATAATCATGATAAATATTTTATCAAAGTATCATATATTATTGATAAAAATAATTAGTTCAAAAGATTTAACAATATTTAATGAGACTATTAATAATTTAAAACCTTGAAATTGAATCAAAAATGTTTTTTATAAATGTTTAAGGTATAATATAAATGTTAGTGTTGGGGGCAGGAAACTTCCGTGAGAAGCCGCACGAGGCAGGAAACTTCCTCCCAAAGCTTTTCTTAAGAACTGATTGTGGGCGTTTTTAATTTTGGAGATAACTCACAGGCTTTGTAAAAATCATATATAAAATAATAAATTTTCCTTTAAAAATATGATTTTTTTCATAAAAATATCATTATTAGCATAATCTAAAATATTTTAAGGTGCAGCTGATTTTTCTATATTTTGATAATGTTTTCTTATACTAGATATCAACCTACAGTCTAGAAGATAATCACAAATTATCTTTATTATAAATATTGCGAACTAATATGAAGATAGATAGTATTTTTCATAGACTATTGAAACCTAACAACCCCTTAATGAGCTTTATATGCGCTTTGATATATGAGGGCAATGTTGGGGATAAGAGTTAATTTGAAGTCAGGAGCATTATTTTTACTCTAGTTTGAAATTATGAAAGTTTGATAAGACCAATTTTTTTATAGCCTACTTATATGTTCTCATAATAACATTCATGTTATAGCATTTATATATGAAAAAGATAAGTTTGAGTGACATTTTTTACCTATTTTACATTTTTCTTTAGTTATCATTTTTACTGATCATCTTTATGAAAAAAGATGAATGCATCATTTCAAAAAATTTGAATTTATGCATAAATATATTTGAAGTATTCATTTAAAACCATTTTCAAATTCAATTCAAAATTTTCATTTCTTTTATCTTGCGTTCTTTATTACGATATTTTTATCCATTACAAAAAGGTTTTGTTACTTAAGTGTTCTTCCCGAGATCCTCCCCCCCATACCTAAACCGATCCCTTCTCTCCTCAATAATAATTACTATTTTTCATAATTAATTTCTTGTCTTGTAGACTGAAAATAAATGTAATGCAATAATTTTTATATAAATCACTTTGTCCGTATACCATTTTGAATGCAAGCTTTTTTTAGGAAAATGTTTTAAAATCACTAAATTTTATATTTTATAATATTATGTTTTCTGAAATAAAATACATTTTATTATAAAAATACGATTACTTCTAACTAGTAGAACATAATAGTCCTTAATTAATAGGGAATATATTTTCGTTAGGACAATTATGGTTTACTAGTAGAAGTAATCGTATTTTTATAATAAAAAGTATTTTCTTAAAGAAAACATAATATTATAAAATATTACAATTTAGTGATTTTAAAACATTTTCCTAAAAAAAAGCTTGCATTCAAAATGGTCTACGGACAAAGTGAATTATATAAAAATTATTGCATTACATTTATATTCAGTCCAAAGGACAAGAAATTAAATATGAAAAATAGGATGCATAAAATAATTGATTTTTAGGTTATTGATATCCACAATCATTTAATTTTATAGTTCTAAAAGCATTATAAATGGATATGAATCATAAAATTTTGTATTTATAATTTCTATAAATTTGTTGACACCTATTAAATATGGATATCTCATAGAAGGTCAAACCTGTATTGAGAAATGGAGAAAGTTAGCAAAAACTGTAACAAATTTCAGAGATAGATTTCCATTAAACCAATTCAATTCCATTAAATTAGTACTAAGTTTAAATTTAATTAGTTTGGATACTAAATTCGTTTAATTTTAATACGTGCCAATTTGATAGAATTAAAACTTAATTTGTACATACTTTTAATCTAATGAGATTTTAATGATAAATTCCAAAATAGTTCAAGACTTAATTGGAACCATAAACTAAAATATTAACACTATATTGGTACAAAAATATTATAAAATGGAGTCTATGGAATTAAAAGAAGTAGTTTTCATATTATTTAGATAGTTTAATTAAATTAGTAAAGAAAAATAAAATGCAATTTCATATTAATATTCTTAGTTGAATTATTTCTACATAGCATTTATATAGATTTAAAGATGGCAAAATATAAAAGAATAAAAATCTCCACCATGAAAATATTTTATTGCATTGATTCTACCTTAAAAAATGAAAATAATCAAAAAGTAACCCTAAATCCCTTATATTACCATCATCAATCATATCAACTATTTAAATCATTAAGGGGTTTTGCATTCTGATTGCTTGTTATCTAACAAAAAGCAATAATTTGATGATAATTTTTAGTAAATTAAGGAAGACCTTAGGCCGATATTCACAATATTAAATCATTATAGAAGGTACCTGACCAAATGTTTATCAGCAGTGAGAATCCAAGCATTAATTTAATTTTAAGAAATTCTGCAGCATCATAAGATTATAAAATTATGATATGTTTATGAAAAAATATTCTTTTTTTTTCAATTCCAAATTTTATAATTTTTCACTTAGAATGAGTGTTATCACAAAAACTAAAAAACGGCCACAATCAGTTCATTAGAAAAGCTTTTTCAGGTGACCGAGTTCTATCAGAGTACAGATTAAAATATATAACTTTTGGGGGGTGGTTAGTATTTTGACACCTTTGTCTATTGTATCACTGCAAGAATCAATTTTCAAGGGAAATTAAATACCAGTAGGTGAAAGTTATGAAATGTAAGTGCCCTCTTCTTTTTGTAAGTTTTCTGCAGTGAATATTACTTCTGTGTTATTATTAAAAAGCTAGAATTATTTGGATAGCTATATGCTAAAATTTAATGAAAAAATATTTTTTTTCTACGAAATAGATATTTAATTGTATATTTAAACACAATTTTAATTTTTAAACAGAAAAAATTTTAAATTGTTTTATCAAAAACTTTTTATTAGTAAGTAGTTAAATTATTGAAAAAATATTATATAAGTTTTTTAATAATTTTTCAATAAAAATTCTAGTAAGAAGATTTACATATTTATCAGACTATATCCTTTTATACCCCCATTTATTTATAATATTGTAATTTAAAATTTATTCGTGATAAACAAATAAATATAATAATTAAAATAATTAATAATATGTAAATGTTTACCTCAAGTTACTAACTAAACTAAACTAATATGTAAATGTAAATGTTAACTATTTAATTTAAAGATTATTATTGAAGAAATACATTTGAATTTGGAAAATTAATTATAATTAAATTAAATATAAATCAAAATCGTGGCAGTTAAAGTTGGCCAATTTGAACGATCTTGGGCTCATTCGATTGAGAATTCAAAATTAGCTGGACTTTGTAATTGGCGGTACTATTTTATCGCATCCTTGGATCGAGATTACTCGACTTTAATTAAACACCTCTAAATTCATTAAATTGTACCCTCACATTAAAGTCGAGTTATCTCGCTCCAGGGATGCGATAAAATAGTACCGCCAATAGTAAAGTCCAGCTAATTTTGAATTCTCTATCGAATGAGCCCAAGATCGTTCAAATTGGCCAACTTTAACTGCCACGATTTTGATTTATATTTAATTTAATTATAATTAATTTTCCAAATTCAAATGTATTTCTAAAATATAAGTTTAAAGGGCATTTTCTATTACAAATTTTAGTAGTATTTATGATAAAATTGTACAATTTTAGGGATTTTTTGCAATAAAATTCAAAAATTTAGGGATTCTTAAAAATTGCTGCATACCTTGGCTTTTAATAATGCAAGAAAGTATAAATATATATGTTATTCATAAATTTATTCCTCACTTAACGTGACCCTAAAACCTCTTTACATGACCAATACTTAATGATGTTTAATTTTTGATTGATCTTTGTCAGAAAGTGTTTCTATATCACCATTTCTTTATGTCAGCCACTTCTATCACGATCTTTCCCAAACATTCTTAATCCTAAAATCACCAATGCTTATAATGAGGATTCTTCAACAGTTACCTTGACCCTAAAAAGTTTACATATAAATGAATAAAATAATGATGCGAGATATAATTTTTATAATGTGAGGCTACTTCATAATAATGCTTAATTGCTTAATTTAAAAATATATTATAAATTTTTAAATTGTTAAATCTTTATTTGAATAATAATTCCTAAAATTTATAATTAAAAAGCTTAAAATTAGGAAGTAAGGAAATTTTTGACAAAATAATTATAAGAGTAATATCATTATGATAAGGGTGGTTAACATATTAATATTTCTTTGATATCATAATTATATTGATTATCATTACATCATTTCAAGTGTGCCATTAAATTCTTGTACTTATTGAAATTTTGATTATTTTATTATTACTTAGTTATTCTTTTCTCTTCTATTGTGCGACTATTTTCTTCTTCTATTATATTATTTAATACATCACTTAAGTATTTTTATTAAAGATTTTGTGTACTATTTCAATTTCGTTTAATAATTTAAATTTTCGCGTTCTATACTTGTAAAAATTCTATAATAACTAACTGTTATTAGCTATAGAAAAAAGCTCTAAGACAAAGAGAAATTTTCAGCAAAAATAAAATAACACCAATCTCCTGAATTTAAAAAAAAAAGATTATGTTTATTAAGAAAGAATTACTAACCAAAATTTGGTAATTTACAGAACAAAAATGAGAGACTGATAAAGATGATAAATATGTAAATTTCTCTTTGCCTATGTTTATATAAGGGAAAGTCATTGTTAGAATGCCTAAATATTTTTTTAACCCATGTTTGTTTTTTACCAAATGCTTATGAATTTAATTGATATTAATATTATTTAGATATCATACATATTTCTAAAATAATTTTTCTCTTTCTTTTAGTTTAATTTTTAGTATAAATAGTAAAGTAATAAAATTACCATTAAATTAAATAGATTATATCAAATCATAAATTTAACTTCAAATTAATTATGACTTAAAGTAATGTAAATAGAAAATTTTTACAAAATTTATTGCACTTTACAAATAATTGATCTTGCTTTTATCATTACTTTTGTTGCTATTGTTTACGCTAATAGTCTCTATGTTATCTTAATTAATTGGATCTACTAATACCAGACTTTTCAATATTATTTTCCCATTGCTCACCCCTTAAATTGCTGTTTTTCCAGGAAATTTAATATAGTTTTGAGGGAAAAATGATGAAAAGAAAGGTTTTATTACTTTAACTTCTTTTTCTTAACTGATGAATATCTATTAGGTTGCTTTGCAAAAGTTAATTTGCAAAATTAGGCCTTCAACTGAAATTCTATTAATAATGTGCAGAGTGTTATTGAATAATAAAAATAGATAGTTTATTTTGCACAAAATTAATATTATTTTAAACATAAATAAACTACGTATTTTTATAATGCAATAACATCAATCATAACTAGATCAATAGATTTATTATTGTTATAATAATAAAGAAATTATAATTAGACCTTAATAAATTGTTCTTATATGAAAGCATTAAAATTTGCTAATTCTACTTTATATAAACCAAGACTTTTATATTAAAATTAAAAAAAAATAAGCTTAATCTCTCCAATAAAATAAGGGAAAAAATTTTATCTACTGCTTAAGTTTATCGTTTTTTGCAATTCTAACTGCATTTGAATTTTTTAAATTATAAAAAAATGAAAATTCAAAAATCACTAATATATTAAGAGTATTCTTGTCTTGGCCAACATAATAGATGATATTATTTTGAAGAATAGGTTACATATTGCTTTACTATATCAAATTGTATCTGCTATTGAATCAAAACTCCAGAACCCCTTAATGAGATTTATAAGTGCTTTGATTTGTAGAAATTTGTTAGGGGTTGTGGTTATTAATTAAATTCGAGACAAAAATAGCAAGCTTTTGGGGATATTTATGATGAAGAGTATATAGATTTAGTGTTTAAACTACAATATGGATATGATATATACAATGAATAAGTCAAACCAGTTCTTAATTATAAGTCAATTGCACTGCTCTTAAAGCGAAGTCCGTCAACTGTTCGCTCTCACTGCCTTATAGCAGTATAACTAAAGCAATAATAGCTGAATTCTATGCCTTAGAGGAAGCCAAAGTATCTATAGAAGCATATTGACTATCTTATTAATGATAAAACTTTGAAGTATTGGGCTCTCTTCTCTCTGGACTAACGAGCTACTATGTTTCACCGCCAGTTCCCTGAGTTGAAGATCTCTGCATAATCTGTTGCAAACATTTATAAACGAAATGCTATCCCTTACAAAGAAAAAGTGTGAATCGTATCAAGAGAGTTATTGATTTCACTCTGCCATTTTACAAAAACAATAACCTAAATAATATTTATAATTAAATGCAGAGAGCCTAATAGAATAATATTAAGTTTATTCATGCTGATGGGGCTGTGTTTACCTTCAACACTTTCATCTAGAAGTCTTGGTATAAGAGGCATAGTAATATGAAATTATATGACTAGAAAGTCAAGGTATAAACAATGGCAATTCTTGGAGGAATTAGCGAGGATGCTGGTTTGTAAACTTATGTTATTCATCCTAGCTCTATTAAGACAGAGCAGTATATTAAGTTCTTAGAGCAGCTGAGAGAGAAGTACCCTGAATAAGAGATTATTGTAGGAATACATTTGATTTGAGGAAATAAATAATAATTATTAAATTAAAATCTCAAAATATTGGCAGTTAACTTTCTGGAAATCTACACAATATAGTCTTTGTTCGATAGAGAATTCAAAATTAGCTGAACTTTACTATTGGCGGTAACCCTCTTTCGCATTCCTGAAGCGAGAAAACTTGACTTTAATTTTGGCATTAAAATCAACTAAACAAATCACCAGAAATTAAAGTCAAGTTATCTCTCTTCAGGAATGCGAAAGAGGTATACCGCCAATAGTAAAGTCCAGCTAATTTTGAATTCTCTATCGAACAAGTACCATATTGTCTAGGTTTCCAGAAAGTTAACTGCCAATATTTGAGATTTTAATTTAATAATTATTATCTATTTTCCTAAATCAAATATATTCCTACAATATACTGTTTTTTGATATTCTTTCTGTTCATAAGACTAAAGAAACAAGGAAGAGTTATGAACAACTTAGAATAATGCCAGTGTTCAACGTACCTTACAGTCCATAGTTTATTAGAATTGAGTTCTTCTGGGGAATATTAAAAGATCATTGCAAGAAACCGCTTCTAAACCACTTGATGCATGACCTACCTATCGATACAGTAGATTTTATTAAAAGCTCAGCGAAGAGAGTAGATAATTAGTTCACTTTAAAGTGTGCTAAAGAAGGGAGAGGGAATATATATAAATAAGTATTAGAGTTAAGTTAATGAATATTTAAGTCACATTTAAATTCTTTAGAGGGAGCTGGCTTCTCTTTCTTTTTCTTCATCTTTAGGCTTGCTAGGGCCCAGGTTTCTTCTTTTGCTGCCATCTCCTGCATCTATGTTCATTGGCTCTGGAGGCTAAATATTTGAATAAATTCTCTTGCTAACTTCATACTTTGTCTGCGACTTTCGCTCTCTGTCAAGCTTGCTCTATTCATTCATAAAAAAGATGTCAGTACCAAATTTTTCTAAAGAGTTAAGCTACAAATCTTACTTGAAATATAAGGGTGCTTCTGCAGCTCTGATAGCCAGCTCTCACTTATCTTGATCCCTTGTTTGTCCTTATCTTCTGAAGAGATGCTGTACCTATTCTTATGAGATTCTTGAATAATTTCTTTCAAGTAATCACCTTTGATAGTTGCAAGTATGCCAAAGAAATAGGTTCTTTCAAGTAGTTTATTTGACAACTGCTTCTTAGTAGGCAGGTACTGCGAAACCTCTGAGTCATTCATAGCAACATCATATAAGTTAGTCACTGAAATCTCTGGATAGTTTGGAATCTCTGCAAACTTTACATCTTAAGTTTTCAATGCTTTCTTCTCTTCGCAAAGTATCGCTCTTAGAAATGAAATTTTAGTACCTTCCATCGTTGGCAAGAACAAACCAACTACATAATCAAGATTAGTTACCATGAGTTCATTACCTTGACAGGTAGCAATACAAATCCTCCTTGCTTCTAAATCTTTAAATCAATTCTTGTGCTTGCACTCTTTTCATTGCATCATTCATTGACTCCATCTTGTTTACAGATCTAAGAAATGATATTCAATTTTAAGTTTTTAATTTCAATTATATACCTCTGAAAAACTTACTATTAAATATGGGCATCCTAAAAGAGGTCAACCTCTAAGAAGGATATGGAGAAGGTTTTGAGAACAGGTTTCAAAATTGAGAGATTGATATCTTACTACTCATATAGTTCCATATTTTTAAATTTAAATTGGTACGTACTTAATTAGGAGCACCCTAAATTTAATCATAAAATCACAAAATACCTCCTAAAGCAGTACGTACTTAATTAGGTGCACCTCCTAAATCGGTAGGTGCTATAATTAACTTATTATTGATAGTAAAAATAGTTACTTTCTCATCTAGATTTAGAGCTGGATCGTCTCTAAGCATTCATATTTCTTCTCTTATACTTTAAAAACTTCTCTTGAAACTTGTAGGCTTGCAAACCTTTTATATAAGCTCTCAGTTATAGAGGCATTTTTATAACTTTAAATTCAAATTTAAATATGAGCGCTAACATTTTTAAATAAACAACAGCACTTCCATCAAACTAAATGAGACTTACCTTTGGCAGCAATAATAAGTGTGAAATCTGCGAGATGAACGCTCATAAGGAACTACCAGAGCTATCACTTGAGGTCTTTGCTATTAAATAGAAATTAAGAATAGAAAATAAATGGCAAACAAGTGTGTGAGAGACAGAGATGAGGAGAAAGTTAGAAATGAAATTTCAATGTAAGCAGAGGAAGTTGAAGTATATTTTTGTCAGAAGTGTGAAAAAGACTTCAATCATAAATCTAGCTGGTATAGGCATATTAAGGTCCATAAGGAAGCTAAGCCTACTGTATACTTAAAGCATGACAAAGTTGATGGAAAACATGATTGCTTTGAGTGCCATATGCAGTACTCTCATTCAAGAGACTTAAAGAACCATCTTTTAAAAGCCCACAAGAAAGAAATGGAAGTTGAAGATTAAGGCACTCAACTGAAGTTGCTCAACAAAAGAAAAGCAAGGGAGCCTTTTTAAATTGCTGAGCTTTAACAAGCAAGTAAATCAGAGCATGTGAGAATTGCACGCAACCTCTTAGCATCAGAGGTCACTAAAATCATGATTAAATATAATGCAAGAAAATTGCAGTTCTTGCATAGATTGATTTAGATACTTCTCTCTAAAGCTACCTAATTCTAGAGGACTCCTATGACAAGAAAGTTATTAAGGATCATCAGTATGCTTACAAGTTATATCCTTTCAACTATCTCCTTGGTGATGATAAATATTAAATGGAGTTTACTAATGAGTATTAAGTACTCACTCAGGCT
>ARYC01020119.1:0-22498 GCA_000711775.1 Oxytricha trifallax
TCGGTCAGAACACAATATTGCTTATGAATTTAATTGATTTTAATATTATTTAGATATCATACATATTTCTTAAACAATTTTTCTCTTTCTTTTAGTTTAATTTTTAGTATAAATAGTAAAGTAATAAAATTACTATTAAATTAAATAGATTATATCAGATAATAAATTTAACTTCAAATTAATTATGACTTAAAGTAATGTAAATAGAAAATTTTTTTCAAAATTTATTACACTTTACAAATGTTTGATCTTGCTTTTATCATTACTTTTGTTGCTATTGTTTACGCTAATAGTCTCTATGTTATCTTAATTATTTGGATCTACTATTACCAGGTTTTTCAATATTATTTTCCCATTGCTCACCCCTTAAATTGCTGTTTTTCCAGAAAATTTAATATAGTTTTGAGGGAAAAATGATGAAAAGAAAGGTTTTATTACTTTAACTTCTTTTTCTTAACTGATGAATATCTATTAGGTTGCTTTGCAAAAGTTAATTTGCAAAATTAGGCCTTCAACTGAAATTCTATTAATAATGTGCAGAGTGTTATTGAATAATAAAAATAGATAGTTTATTTTGCACAAAATTAATATTATTTTAAACATAAATAAACTACGTATTTTTATAATGCAATAACATCAATCATAACTAGATCAATAGATTTATTATTGTTATAATAATAAAGAAATTATAATTAGACCTTAATAAATTGTTCTTATATGAAAGCATTAAAATTTGCTAATTCTACTTTATATAAACCAAGACTTTTATATTAAAATTAAAAAAAAATAAGCTTAATCTCTCCAATAAAATAAGGGAAAAAATTTTATCTACTGCTTAAGTTTATCGTTTTTTGCAATTCTAACTGCATTTGAATTTTTTAAATTATAAAAAAATGAAAATTCAAAAATCACTAATATATTAAGAGTATTCTTGTCTTGGCCAACATAATAGATGATATTATTTTGAAGAATAGGTTACATATTGCTTTACTATATCAAATTGTATCTGCTATTGAATCAAAACTCCAGAACCCCTTAATGAGATTTATAAGTGCTTTGATTTGTAGAAATTTGTTAGGGGTTGTGGTTATTAATTAAATTCGAGACAAAAATAGCAAGCTTTTGGGGATATTTATGATGAAGAGTATATAGATTTAGTGTTTAAACTACAATATGGATATGATATATACAATGAATAAGTCAAACCAGTTCTTAATTATAAGTCAATTGCACTGCTCTTAAAGCGAAGTCCGTCAACTGTTCGCTCTCACTGCCTTATAGCAGTATAACTAAAGCAATAATAGCTGAATTCTATGCCTTAGAGGAAGCCAAAGTATCTATAGAAGCATATTGACTATCTTATTAATGATAAAACTTTGAAGTATTGGGCTCTCTTCTCTCTGGACTAACGAGCTACTATGTTTCACCGCCAGTTCCCTGAGTTGAAGATCTCTGCATAATCTGTTGCAAACATTTATAAACGAAATGCTATCCCTTACAAAGAAAAAGTGTGAATCGTATCAAGAGAGTTATTGATTTCACTCTGCCATTTTACAACAACAACTTAAATTATATTATAATTAAATGCAGAGAGCCTAATAGAATAATATTAAGTTTATTCATGCTGACGAGGCTGTGTTTACATTCAACACTTTCATCTTGAAGTCTTGATATAAGAGGCATAGCAACTTAAAAGTATATGACTAGAAAGTCAAGGTATAAACAATGGCAATTCTTGGAGGTATTAGAGAGGATGCTGGCTTAGAACTTATGTTATTCATCCTAGCTCTATTAAGACAGAGCAGTATATTAAGTTCTTAGAGCAGCTGAGAGAGAAGTACCCTGAATAAGAGATTATTGTAGGAATACATTTGATTTGAGGAAATAAATAATAATTATTAAATTAAAATCTCAAAATATTGGCAGTTAACTTTCTGGAAATCTACACAATATAGTCTTTGTTCGATAGAGAATTCAAAATTAGCTGAACTTTACTATTGGCGGTAACCCTCTTTCGCATTCCTGAAGCGAGAAAACTTGACTTTAATTTTGGCATTAAAATCAACTAAACAAATCACCAGAAATTAAAGTCAAGTTATCTCTCTTCAGGAATGCGAAAGAGGTATACCGCCAATAGTAAAGTCCAGCTAATTTTGAATTCTCTATCGAACAAGTACCATATTGTCTAGGTTTCCAGAAAGTTAACTGCCAATATTTTGAGATTTTAATTTAATAATTATTATCTATTTTCCTAAATCAAATATATTCCTACAATATACTGTTTTTTGATATTCTTTCTGTTCATAAGACTAAAGAAACAAGGAAGAGTTATGAACAACTTAGAATAATGCCAGTGTTCAACGTACCTTACAGTCCATAGTTTATTAGAATTGAGTTCTTCTGGGGAATATTAAAAGATCATTGCAAGAAACCGCTTCTAAACCACTTGATGCATGACCTACCTATCGATACAGTAGATTTTATTAAAAGCTCAGCGAAGAGAGTAGATAATTAGTTCACTTTAAAGTGTGCTAAAGAAGGGAGAGGGAATATATATAAATAAGTATTAGAGTTAAGTTAATGAATATTTAAGTCACATTTAAATTCTTTAGAGGGAGCTGGCTTCTCTTTCTTTTTCTTCATCTTTAGGCTTGCTAGGGCCCAGGTTTCTTCTTTTGCTGCCATCTCCTGCATCTATGTTCATTGGCTCTGGAGGCTAAATATTTGAATAAATTCTCTTGCTAACTTCATACTTTGTCTGCGACTTTCGCTCTCTGTCAAGCTTGCTCTATTCATTCATAAAAAAGATGTCAGTACCAAATTTTTCTAAAGAGTTAAGCTACAAATCTTACTTGAAATATAAGGGTGCTTCTGCAGCTCTGATAGCCAGCTCTCACTTATCTTGATCCCTTGTTTGTCATTATCTTTTGAAGAGATGCTGTACCTTTTTTTATGAGATTCGTGAATAATTTCTTTCAAGTAATCACCTTTAATTGTTGCAAGTATGCCAAAGAAATAGTTTCTTTCAGGTAGTTTATTTGACAACTGCTTCTTAGTACGCACGTACTGCGAACCTCTGGGTCATTCATAGCATCATCGTATAAGTTAGTCACTGAGATTTCTGGATAGTTTGGAATCTCTGCAAACTTTACATCTTAAGTTTTAAATGCTTTCTTCTCTTCGCAGAGTATCGCTCTTAGAAATGAAATTTTGGTACCTTCCATCGTTGGCAAGAACAAAGCAACTACATAATCAAGATTAGTTACCATGAGTTCATTACCTTGAGAGGTAGTAATGCAAATCCTCCTTGCTTCTAAATCTTTTAAATCAATTCTTGTGCTTGCACTCTTTTTATTGCATCATTCATTGACTCCATCTTGTTTACAGATCTAAGAAATGATATTCAATTTTAAGTTTATTAATTTCAATTATATACCTTTGAAAAATTTACTATTAAATATGGGCATCCTATAAGAGGTCAACCTCTAAGAAGGATATGGATAAGGTTTTGAGAACAGGTTTCAAAATTGAGAGATTGATATCTTACTAGTGATATAGTTCCATATTTTTAAATTTAAATTGGTACGTACTTAATTAGGAGCACCCTAAATTTAATCATAAAATCACAAAATACCTCCTAAAGCAGTACGTACTTAATTAGGTGCACCTCCTAAATCGGTAGGTGCTATAATTAACTTATTATTGATAGTAAAAATAGTTACTTTCTCATCTAGATTTAGAGCTGGATCGTCTCTAAGCATTCATATTTCTTCTCTTATACTTTAAAAACTTCTCTTGAAACTTGTAGGCTTGCAAACCTTTTATATAAGCTCTCAGTTATAGAGGCATTTTTATAACTTTAAATTCAAATTTAAATATGAGCGCTAACATTTTTAAATAAACAACAGCACTTCCATCAAACTAAATGAGACTTACCTTTGGCAGCAATAATAAGTGTGAAATCTGCGAGATGAACGCTCATAAGGAACTACCAGAGCTATCACTTGAGGTCTTTGCTATTAAATAGAAATTAAGAATAGAAAATAAATGGCAAACAAGTGTGTGAGAGACAGAGATGAGGAGAAAGTTAGAAATGAAATTTCAATGTAAGCAGAGGAAGTTGAAGTATATTTTTGTCAGAAGTGTGAAAAAGACTTCAATCATAAATCTAGCTGGTATAGGCATATTAAGGTCCATAAGGAAGCTAAGCCTACTGTATACTTAAAGCATGACAAAGTTGATGGAAAACATGATTGCTTTGAGTGCCATATGCAGTACTCTCATTCAAGAGACTTAAAGAACCATCTTTTAAAAGCCCACAAGAAAGAAATGGAAGTTGAAGATTAAGGCACTCAACTGAAGTTGCTCAACAAAAGAAAAGCAAGGGAGCCTTTTTAAATTGCTGAGCTTTAACAAGCAAGTAAATCAGAGCATGTGAGAATTGCACGCAACCTCTTAGCATCAGAGGTCACTAAAATCATGATTAAATATAATGCAAGAAAATTGCAGTTCTTGCATAGATTGATTTAGATACTTCTCTCTAAAGCTACCTAATTCTAGAGGACTCCTATGACAAGAAAGTTATTAAGGATCATCAGTATGCTTACAAGGTATATCCTTTCAACTATCCCCTTAGTGATGATTAATATTAAATGGAGTTTACTAATGAGCATTAAGTACTCACTCGGGCTAAGCTTAAAGATTACAAATACTTAATAAAGGTAGATGCTGTTCTCCTTTCCAAAGATCAATTTGCTTTCAGACTGCCACTCTTTGAAATGACACTAAGAGATTTCATAACTGATAAAAGAAATCAGAAATAGCTTGCATTAATAACAACCTAAGCTATACAAGGTATCAAAGAGCTTCATAAGTTAGGCTTTGTTCACAGAGATATCAAGCCAGAGAATATAATGTTGAACTTTTCACCCGTGACAGTAACAATCATTGATTTCAACAGAGCCTTAAGAGTGGAAGTATCAAGGCTTAGAAGTGTAATGGGAATCCAGGCTATTATCTAGAAAGAGAAGGCTGAATAGTTTGAGACTTATAGTGGGATGTGAGGGCTTTATTAGCAATAATAATCATAAAGTGCGATATGCCTCGCAACGATTTCTACTCTACAAGATGCGAGAAGAATGCAAGGCAAAGCAATTTATTGACAAAACAAGAGTATCTCAATCAATGAAACAAATGGCAGAGTCATAATAATTAAACCAAACTCAAGATCATACATATCAATAGAGCAGATAGAGTTTTGGTTAAGTAAGATAAACTTCAGACCTCTTCCACATTATCCTAAAGTGAATTTTGAGTGATTAAATTATATACATTTACTATAAATTTCACATTAAAACCTATTAATAACCTTAACTCCTAACAATTATTTACAAATCAAAGCACTTATAAACCTCATTAAGGGATTTTGGGGTTTTGAATCCCTCGATACTTATTGATTCAATCTTTTTAGAATTAGTATTTTCCTATAAAATCACGAGGGCCTTATTTTTATCATTCAACTTATAAGAAATATTAGAATTCTAAATAAAATCATTTCTCTTAGTTAATTTTGAACCAACATTCAAAACCCCAAAACCATTTGAGTAGTTTAATCGAATTTTTGATTGATAAAAGGCTCCAATTAACTCATACTTTATTAGGGTTTCAATAGGGTTTATGTCGGGGTTTATAGTTTATATATTAGTAAATTAAGTGAGTATATGCGAGGTTTAGGGTCAGTTTATGGCAGTGATTATATAGCTTTATTGGTTATGGATGTCATAATTATAGTGATAAAATCAATCCCATTCTAAATTACACATCTATAGTAAGGCTGCTTCATAAAATCCTGCAACTGTTAAGTCTCACTGTCTTTTAGCATTGAATTTAAGAGATAAAATCTTAATTTTAAGCCAAAGAGACACTTAAAATTTTAGAAGAATCATATTGATTAAATTATAATGATGAGACTCTAAAATACCGGGCTCACTTCTTTCTGTCATAGAGAGCTGTGATGTTTCATGGTCAATTTCCTCAATTTCACATCTTTACTTAATTCATAGCTAACATATAAAAAAAGAATAAAATATCTTACAAGACTTTCAACCGTATTAATAGAATGATTGACTTTACTGTTCCATTTTATAAGACTAATTTAAATTATACACTCGATTAATTGCAGAGGGCTTAAGAGCATGATATAAAGTTCAAACACGCTGATGATGCAGTATTCACGTTTAATACCTTCATATTAAGGTCTTGGTAAAGAAGATATAGCTACATAGAAGTATATGATTAAAAGATTAAGATTTAAACTCATGCAATACTTGGTGGAATATGCGAAGATAATGGCCTTGAGACTTAATAAAGACTGAGTAGTACATAAATTCCCTGTATTACAGAGATATGCACGTCATCTAAGAGATTATTCTGTTCGTTGATAACTTGTCAGTTCATAAAACTAAAGACTCAAGGAAGGAATATGAAAGATTAAACATAACTCCTGTATTTAAAGTTTCCTACAGTCATCAGTTCAATGGAATTGAATTATATTGGGGATTATTAAAAGGCCACTACAAAAAACTTCTAGTCTATCACTTGAGGCATGACTTGAATAAAGATACAGTAAATTTTATTAAGAGTGCGGCTAAAAGAATAAGCAATGAGAAAGCGGGAGATTTTGTGCATATAAATAAGTTTTAGATTTAAACGAATGAATACGTTCACATATTAAATTTGTCCGTAAAGGGATTTGGCTTCTCTTTTTTTCTTCCTCTTTAGGCTTGCTTAGACCTATGCTTCTTCTCTTAGAGCCAGCTCATGCATCTATGTTCATCTCGTCTGGCTTTTTTAAATCTTTGAATAGTCTCTTAGTCAATTCAATTCATTACTTAAGAATTTCTCTCTCTGTTTAGTTTGATGCGCTCTTTCATCAAGTATATAGCAGTGCCAGGTTTTTCTATTAGGTTAGAAGGGCAAGCTTACTAGAGATGAATGGATGCTTCTGCAATTCATTATACCAGGTTTAATTGATTTTATTCCCTGCTTCTATTTTCTTCAAGAGAGATGCTATTGTGTTTCTTATGAGCTTCTTAAATTATTTCATTTAAGTACTCAGGTTTCAGAGTTCCAAGAATACTACAGAATAAGTTTCTCTCTGGCAACTTATTAGAGAGTTGCAGCTTTGATGGAATGTAGACAGCAATATCTGGATCACTCATAGCATCGTCATATAGGTTAGTCATTGATATTTCAGGGCAGTTATGAGTTTAGATTTTCCTAATTTTATTAGACTTTAGAGCTTTTTTCTCTTCACTTAGTAAGGCTTTTATGAATGAGATTTTAGTTCCCTCCTATGCAGGCAAGAAAAATTAAACTATCATTAATATATTAGTCTTAGTTAAGAACTCAAATTGCTATATTAAGCAAGTATATTCGAAATGTGGAAGCTGCTTAAAATAAATTCAAAAAACGAGATAATTAGAGTAATAATGAATTTAATTTAATTACAATTATTTAGGAAAAAATGGGTTTTAAGTTCTCCAATGAATACACAGTCTTATTTTCAAGAATGATATAAGAACTCTCATGATCGGTCTCGATGCTGCCGGTAATATCTATTTCATTTTCAAGCTAAAGCTTGGAAAGGTCGTTTAATTTCTTCCAATAATCGGCTTCAACTTCAAGACAGATGAATGCAAAAATATCATTTCAATCTTGAGGGATACAGGAGGTCAAGACAAAATCAGACTCTCTTCGAAACATTATTACCTGAATAACTAAGGACTCGATCCGTTGTTTGTTAAAATGATAGAGACTAAACTGATGAAGACAGAGAAGAGGTCCACTAGATGATCGCTGAGGAGGAATTATAGAAGCATTTTTGGTATTCGTCAACAAAAAAGATTTTCAAGACGCTATTACTAGCACAGAGATTATTGATAATCTTAGTCTCGACACTATCAGAGGGAGAACCTGCTACATTCAAAGCACGAGTACAATATTTGGAGATGATCTTATAAGGGACTCGGCTGACTCTCAAAGCATTTTGTCGCAAAATGAACGACTTTAAGGTATTTGAGTTTGTGTATACTTCTTTGAGCTGTGCAGATTGATTAAACTATCTATCGCTCATGAAAATGACGAGCAGTGCTATTCCTTGTAAATATATGTGTAATTGAAATAATAATAAGTTAAAAATAAATCACTTTTATTAAGCAGTAATATGATATATATATATATATATCTATTATCTCGTTTTTTGAATTTATTTTAAACAGCTTCCACATTTCGAATATACTTGCTTAATACCAAGTATCTATATAGGTCCTCTTTACTTCGAAATTTTCCTGCTAAATTTTGAAATTATCATTCTCTTCATTACATCATTCATAGAGTCAATCATGATTCCTCTTTTTTTAAAAACGTTAATAAAATATAAAATTATGATTATCCATTCTAAGCTTCTTATAATCTTACTATTAAATAGAGAGGACCAACTGGAAGTCAGGCTTGAAAAGATATACGGAGAAACATTGAAAAACCTGTTCCAAGTTTCACTGAATGATGTACATTTTTTATAAAACTTTCTCCATTGAATTGCTCCTTATAATGTTCAATTATTTTAGGAAATCTATATTAAGATAGAATTTTATTAGGAGTTAAATTTTAAGGTTAATAATTAATTAGGAGCATATTAAATTTTATAATGTTAATATCTCCAAGATTAGTTCAAACTTGCTTTGTAGGATCTACAAGAGAAACAAAACTTCCTTAGGAGTATTATAATTTACTTAAATGTAAAATATATCCATATATATCAACTTATAGCCTTTTATGGTCCTTTAATTTTCTTTTCTCTCAGCAAAGAATTTAAAAGAGTGACTTATAATCTACTTTTTTAGTATATTAAGGTAGATTTTATCATTATTATAATAAAATATATCAGCAAACTATAATTATCTTTAACCTTTAGAGATGAGCGGCATTACTTGGATAAAGACAATATAAAAAAAGATCATTCCAGCAACAGCAAAAAAGTGGAGACCAAAGACGCTTGTACTTAGTGGGAGCCTACTTGTGGCAACTTAGACCAGTCTAGCTATGAGATTAGAATATAAATAAATAATGTAGTCGTCAAAGTGAAAGAGCTAAATGAGAAAAAAGGTCATGTAGTCAGGCATAGAGCCTAAATAATTACCACCAAAAGTTGACTAATAATTCATTGAATGCAATAAAGTTTTCCATTCCAAGTCAACTTACACTTACAAGAAAAAAACATTAGATAGATATGCACAACGATATGCCTAAGTTCTATCTAAAGCATTATAAGAAGGATGGTAAGGATATTTGTGAGTTTTGTGAGAAGCTATATTCTCATACAAGGGACTTCAAAGTGCAATTAAAGAAAAAGCACAATCAAAACTTAGTATTTATTCATGAACCTACAGGAAAAATATTCCTATAAAAAGTAGGTCAAGAAATCATGCCGAGTCTCTTATTGTTTAGGTATAAAAGAAAGTCAAATTGAAGAAAGCAGTCAAGAACTTTCCAGTCCCTGAGATAAATAAAAACATGGTAAAAATTTGAGGCGATAAAGATTCCTATCTCAAAAAATTATTCACATAGATTCTTTCCTTGAAAGCTAGCTCAATCTTGACGATAAGGAGAGAAGATAGTCATCACTGATGATTAATATGCTTATAAAATATTCATTTAATTACTCTATTGCTGATGAAAAGTTCTAAATAAAATTTGCTAATAAGTATTAATTTTTTTAACAGGCAAATTTTAAAGAGTTCAAGCATATTATATAGTTAGATGCTATACTTCTTGGAAAAGATCATGTTACATTTAGACTTCCTCTCATTGAGATGACTTACAGAGAATTCTTATCTGACAATAGATACCAAAGATAAATTTGCTAGATCGTGCAGCAAATAGTTGAGGGTATGAAGAGCTTCACAAGCTTTGCTATGTTCATAGAGACTTAAATCCAGAGAACATAATGATGAACTTTCAGCCTCTTAGAGTTTATATTATTGATTCCAACAGAGCTCAAAGAGTGTAAGCCTCTTCATTAATTATAATGCATACGGTACTCCTAAATATTTCCCAGAGAGAGAAGATTGGATAGACGGAGACATTTAATAGGAAATATGGGCTTAGTAGTAATAATAATAGAGAGCGACATGACTAGAAACAATTACTTTAGCTGAAAGACTGAGTGAGAGAAATTCTAAGTATAGAATCAAGAAATATTTAGATAAATAAAAATTAATGGTGACCTAAGAAAGATTGCATGCACAACCATCGCCTAGTTAAGATAATTAAAATACTATAGAATCAATCAAAAACTAAGTTAGAAAGACAAAATTCAGAGAATTGTCACATGACTCTAAACTAATGTTTTGTGTGAAATATTAAAAAAAGAACTCGCTTGTGTTATTCACTTAACTTACTAATATTTAAACTATAAACCCCTACATAAACCCTAATAAAGTATGCATTAATTAAAGCCTTTTATCAATCAAATTACTGAAAGAATTTTGGGGTTTTTATTCCAATTTTACAATTATTTATCAACATTTAAGATATATATAGAAGTTTCAAAACGCAAATACATTTTGTCATCACAGATGTTTATAACCTCGAAAGTTTGATTAAAAAAGATTCCAAACAACTAATTTTCAGAGAAGACTCGATTGCTCCAAGCTAACTTTTTGCTTTGATTTTTATTATGTTTTAAACCTTTTTAATCTAATTCAAATATAATTTTCACAGCCTCATTTTATTGAAAATTCATTAAATTTGTAAAATATTGCGCATCGATAAAATCATCGGAATAGAACAAAATAAATTCATCAGAAAATAATTTCATTTGCTTTGCTGTAGGATGAGTAAATTTTTTCAAATAATTCTTTCTTACAGAAATTAAGTCTTTCTCTGACATTTAAAAAGTATTTGAAATTGAATAAGTCTCAAAAAATTATTGGATTTTATGAACGTAAACTCTAAATTAATCATCTTTGCAGGCCTGTAATCATAATCCCTGAAAAGATTTTAATAAATACTTTAATCTATAATTCAATATGCTTTTATATATTATCAATAAGCACCTAATATATTTTTATTTGAATTAAAGGATTTAATGCTATGTACTAGTCATTTCCAAATATCAAAATATCTTTAATCTCATCAGCCTTTGGAACAATGATTTCTTTAATCTTTCCTGATCCATCTAGATCCTTTATAGTTAATCTCTTTATAAAACTATCCTTTTTCTCAGCAACAACCAACTAAGATGTATAATTGAGTAATTCAAATTTATGGATGGAATTCTCATAAAATACGCTAAAAGCACTGTCTATAAAAGTATTTTCAAGCTTTTTTGACTAAATAATTTCACTAGCTTAACAATCTTATGGAGCCTATTAGAAGGAATTATTCCAGCTAGTTTATATATATTTTTAATTAAATTGGTCAAAGAATTTTAAATCATAAATTGATTTGAAAAATATTTATCTATTGAGCAATTACGTGATTCAATTAACTATTAATATAGCTATGTTTTTATAAAGAAAATATAGAATCAATTATACATAATTGACATTCATTTTCTTTATACTTTGACGCATTTCCAAATTTTTAACAGCAAATTTCAATATATTTATTTATAAAAAAAAGCTTAGAATTTATGTTAAATTCCTGATATAAAAGTTAAGTTAGTTTTTATTTGCTCTTTTAAAAATATCAAGAGAAATAACTTAATTTTTTAAATGTTGATATAGATAATTTTTTAAAAAAATTATATATAACTTATATTGGAAAGCTATAAGAAAATAAAAATACAATAAATTCATCAAACTATATTTTTAATTACAATTTACTTAATATTATTTAATTTTGAATATATATATATATAATGAAAAAAATAGTTTTTGAGCCAAGCTAAGGTGATTGTAAATTCAAAGTTGACTGTTTACTTAATGAATCAATTAACAGTATACCCCAAAACCCTTAAATTATATTATAATTTTTATATATAATTGTGTCAAATTTAAATTGTATCGTTTTTTAGTTTATATTTTTATTCTAAACAAAAATTAAGTTAAAATATTCATTTATCGGAAATGTAATATAAACAATTTTTTTATTTTTTTTGGGATATTAAGTGATTCATTTAGTTGTGAATTTTTATCTGTATTCATATTTAAATATGATGATGTATATTTATTATTGACTATTAAAAATTAAATGACTATATAATATAAAAGATATTAATCATTATGAAATAAGGTGAAAACGATTATTTGCTATTAAAATTCATAAATCATAGTTATTTATTGCTGAAAGTCTAATAAATTTATGCCATAGAGATAATATTGAATCTTTTTTTGAAATATAAAATAATATTTGGTAAATTTTTATAATTAAATTTATTATATTGTTAAGAGAAACTTTCAATTTAATGATCATAAGTTTTTAAATGAGATTCAGATACTAAGATTTATCATTATAAGTTGATAAAAATTAGAACTAGAGTAATAAAAATAACAATAATTATTAAAATTAATAATGTTAAATATATTAAACAATAATAGTCATTTTAATTTATTTATTTTTGCAGAAATTATCATCAGTATTAATGAAAAATTTAATTAAAATATTATATTTAAATTTTCAAGAATATTAATTTAAATTTCTAGATATTTAAATTAAACATTAAATAATAATGATTTTGCAGATATATATATATTTTTTCATATAGGATGATTTATGAAACAATCCGATAATCATAATGTAGATAGATATGATTTTATTAAGATATTAAATTAGATAATATAAAAATAATTATTTCCTTGTAAAATTAATCAATTTAATTTCTTGACTAGCTCAGCAATAGTCGCATTGAGCTCTTTAATAGAATTGTCCTTTGCTCTCTATTCTTCAATGAATAATTTAAGAGATGATCCTATCTATTAGATTTATTTATCCTAAAAGGATATAAGGAATTCAAATATGAGTTATGATTAATTAATTTAAAATTTAATATAAATATATATATTATTTATCTTGGGAAAATAATTATGAAAAATAATTAGTTATCAAATTAATGGAAGTAAAGAATATTCAATGATTTAAACGGAAAAATATTGAATTTGAAATAATTTTACTTTACAAGTAAATACATATAATATTAAACTGACCTAAATATATAAGAGATAGATAATATCTTACAATCGTATAAGTCGGCTATTTAAATTATTTTTCGATTATAATAAAATGTTAAATTAAACAAGCTTCCACTTATGTGATTTTATTATTTTTAAATATTTTATTAGCAAAGATTAAAAGAATTATTGTTTTACTTTGAATCATTAGAGACAAATAAGACTCATCTTTTGTTAAATATTTCGAAATATTATATTGTATTCCAAAAGCTGAGACCTTAATATATTATTACTTTTATGAATATTATAATATATCAATTGTTAATTTACTTAATATCAATCAATTTCTAGCTTTTAATCCAATAGTCTATAATTAATCTCAGATATTCTGCTATTTGAATCAATAACCTGCTTATCTATACTTTCTAAATTTTGCTTTAAATCTGCTCTAAGTCTTGAGGACACAACTTTAATCTAATATTTGAGGTCTTTCACGAACCCTTACCAATCATCTTTGGGGTCTATATTACTTGTGACTGGTCGTCTTAAAAGCAAATATTGTGGGAATAAACTATTTAATAGCAACTATTCATCTGTAAAGTGTAGCTCCCTCTCAACTATCATTTAGACTTTTACTCTATAACTTTCTGCAGTTAACTTTTACATGACTTTCTCATAAGATTCTGAAATTACTGCAATAATAAAGTTCATAAACATCACATTTAAAATCATAACTGCAATTATCCAGATAATCCATGAGATTTATAAACTCTTAATATGAATTCAAATTGGAGTATATCAATATTTATTAAAATTCTTAATTTGAGAGAGATTTAAGTACTTTCAATAATTTTTTTTAAAATAACAAATAATTAAAAATATTTGATATATATTTCTAGGTTTGAATTATTGCTAGAGGTTAAGATTAATCCTTGTAAGAATCTACATTAAAATCTCCTAATGAAGTTCTGAAAGCCATTACGAAATATGCGAAAATATGAATTCCATTGTATTCCTCAACTTCAATCGCGTCGAACAAAATAACAAAAATTAATCCAAATTAAAAAATGCAGATAACAAAGAAAGCCACAAAATACTTTAAATCAATAATAACTGCAGACATCATTGAAACTAGAAAGTTAAACCCATTGTAAATTCTAAGGAAAAAGCAGATCTTCAAAAATATTAAGGCAACTATAATAACTTTGATAACAACGACTGCGTCATTGTTTTGTATTACTATTTCCAGAATGATTTCGGTTAAGTAAGATATAATGAGGGAGTAGTCAAAGAAGTTCCAAATCTCCCATAAATAACCTTTCTATTTTCGAGACTGCTTTATTTCGTAAACAATGAAGTATGAAAGTACTATCAATGAAACTGCTTTGAATGTGTAAAGTACAATAGGGTTTCTGTCATCAACTATTGGATCTTCTCTTCTATTCACATTAATCAAAGTGTAAAGGACCTCAAAAATGTAAGTAAAGCAAAACACTAAGAAAATAAAGAATTACTTCTAAAAGAACTATTTAGTGTATTAGTACCACTTAAAGTCTATTATTGCTTAAACTGCGAGATATTCAAATATTTCAATGTTTTCTGACTTAGATAAGACTTGCATAAGTTTCTTAGGCTCCTTAGTTAAAGTTACAGGCAAATTTATTAAGAAATATTCGATTGAAGTTAACTTTTCATGCTCGTTAAATGTGTGTTACTTCAATAAGCCTTCAAATATCTCGTCATATTTTTCTAAAATTTCTATAGGATTTTATATTAAAGGCACAGCTAAGATTAGGGTTTAATCATCAACATGAAGGTCTGGAAAAGTTTGATTATTAATTTTTGTCACTGGTAAATTGCTCTCAAAGTAATCATTTAAGTTAATTTGCATTTCTATTAGTGATATTAAATTTTTGTCGACTAAGTAATTAAATACATGATTATTCTGGAATTTTACAACTATTTCTAAGAGTGCAATTACACTTTTTATATCATTCGCATTATTAATGAAGTGAAATAAACCTGAAAATATAAATTTACAGATAAGATTAAAATTGTTTAATAGTTTGCATTTAAAGAATAATTGCGATGTCAAGTGGAGACTTTTAATTGTAAATTAGCATCAAAATGGGGATTTCAGACTTTTGCTTGATCGCCAATACAGAAGCTAAGTATTAAATAACTCTCGCTCTCTTAGCTACTATATTGAATAAATTTCCGACTTTTTAATAGTGCATTAGGTACACATTTAACCGATTAGGGTTTTACTTCAATTCATTTATTATATCTAAGTCACTTATGTGAACTAACCTCTAAAACCTTTGGAAATCATCTGTGGTCTATAGCTATTATATAAATCCAATAGGTTGATTATCAATATCTGAGAAAAGATTGTAAGTTTAAGTAAACATGTTCACTTCAACACTGTCAAAGAGAATGTTTTATTCTAGAAGTCCGTTTTTATAAAAAGGTTCCACTAGAAATGGGTAATTAGCATTCTATTCTTCAATGAAATAATCTATTGAAAGTAGGGACCTCGATTAGTAATCATCTTATTTTATTTTTGAATAGAATTAAAGGTATCTCGCTTTGCGATACTCCTCATCTCTTACTGCACGATCCACTTAGCAATTAAAGAAAAATTATAATTTTTTGAGTAAAATGCTAAAAATTTATTTTATTTTTTAATGATCTATAAACCAATTTTCTATATAAATAGTATTATCCTTAAAAATGAAAAGCCTTCTATCTCTATAAAATAGAAAATATGAGTACTTATATGCAATAAATATATAATAAAAAATAAGTTATTATGTTCTTAGTTATAAAAATTAAAGTTTAACAAATTATTAGTATAAAATCTTATTTACTTTTTAAAGAAAAGGGGTCATTTATAGCTGGAAAATGGAAAAATAATTTGCATTATTCATAGTATTTTATGAATAAATTTATCTTTTTACGATTGTTTTATTTTTAAAACTAAGTATAAGAAAAATAGATTAAATCAGATTAATTAGCTTTAAATTAGTTATTTTATAAACAATTTCATGATTTATTTTTAATATATCTCTTATAGAAAATATGAAAAATTTATTTATTTTCATAATATGTTAAAATATTTAATAAATAATAATTTAACTAATTATGTCCGTCTTATTTAAAATTTAGGCAGATAGAGTAAATAATATTGTATAATTTAATTAAATCAAAAATAAAGGATTTAATTATAGATGCATTATGGTTATTCTTTATGTATTATATTAAGCTTAATATTTTATTCTAAATTTTTACCCTTTTTTGCTAGATAACTATCAAATAATTACTTTTTTTTATTTCCTCGAACAATAAATTACAAATTAGTTGAAAGTATCATAAATATTCATATTTACATTGAGAATCTTGAAAAAATATACAATTTAGTAATACTTAGTTCTTAATTTTAGTTAACACCTAAATAGAACATTTTTATCATAAGTTCTTTTCCCATTACAACAGCAAGTATATTTTTAAGGGAATAATAATAAGAATTGTATATAAAATAATAGACAAAAAAAAAAAATTTCTATGTTAAAATTAAAATTGTGAAGTAATGAAATATTTTACTTTATAACCACTCAAATATTTTTATCATTGTTGTAACTTAAGTCAACACTCAAACCAATAATTTTAGGAATTTCAGCATAGAAAGAGGAAATATATTGCTTCTTTACAAGATCATAAGCTACTAATTTTCTAAAATTCGTAAAAATGAACATAATATCATAGTTATTGTTAAATGTATACGTCCAGACATCCTCTAACTCACAATAAAGAGAAGATTTTTCATCTTTAATTTGATAAATTGATGAGCACCTGCCCTTTCTGTTTTTATAATCAATAAAAAAGTTTAATTAAATTATGATCTAACTTATAGTAAGGGGTTAAAAACGAGTGTAATTTAAAAAGCAGAAAAATTCGAGACAGATTAAAGTCCTTTTCGTTTAAAACAATTAAAATTGAATGTCTACTCATAGATATATACTTCATTGGTGATCATTTCGAAGGTCTATTTTCTAAATTAAACTAGGAAAGTAAACTTTATTATTATTTTTTTGAGACTTATTTATACTTTGATTTTAGTCAATCAATGATTAACTATAATATGAGAATCTTTAATTTTATAATTTCTTAAATTACTAACTAAAGCTTAGCCCAAAGCCAAAATATTAGCTATTATAAGGAAGTTAAATCATTTTTAAATATTAAGACGTCATGATTTGAAAAACAAAAACGAAATGAAAAGAGAAACTATAATTTTTGTATTTTTTAAAAATTTCTTGAAAAAATGAAGAATTAATTAGAGTTTAGTTTAATTTTTTTGAAAAGTAAGGATTTTTATCTTATTCATATTTCAAATATGAATTAATTACAATTATTATTATCAATAAAAGCGTAGATTAAAGAGTCACTTTTCATCTGAAAGAGTAGGACGTATTATTTCAAAATATCCTCTAATTAAAGTATTGTCTTTACAGATGTTTCTTTAGTTTCATAGGAATAAGATATCAAGTCTATAATGTTTCCCCTAAGACAATATATCTTAGAATTTAACCCACTAAAAATTCAAGTAGTTATAAATTTAAAAATTCTAACTTTCAGGATTTTAATAAACTTTATTGATAATTGAATTCTAAAATATATTTAATTTTGAATAAAATTAAAGTTTTTAATTGCTTAAACAATGAACTGAGTATATTTTCATTGCAAATTAAGAATCTATCATTAAAGGAACACCACTTTTGAATGGCGAGACTTATTACACATATGTGCCTTATTTTAGAACAGAATTTTTAGCGATGAAAATTACCTCTCTATTGTTATTGAAGAACTAGAATTATTAGGATGAGTGGATTTAAAGATAAGAAATGGAAAAATTATTAAAAGGTACAATATTATTCTTAAAGTAAAAGCATACATTATTTTAGATAAATAAATTTATTACTATATAACTTTCTGAAGTAATATATTTATCACTATAGGTTTTTATGAATAGATAAAAGCTATTCTAATTTGAGATGCCAAGAAAATTGACATTTAATTCAAATCAATTTATAATTATAAATGAATAATATAAAATAATATCATAAAAATTAGCCAAAAATTTCTTAAAATTTTATTTTACTTGTATATTTTTTATGACTCAGTTTTCTATGATCATATTTTATCTTCATCTTCTTTAATAAAGTATAGATAATAATTAGCACGAATGGTATAATTAAGAAATTTGTGAATTTAAGAAATATCATAAATCTTTTTCATTATATATTTGGTTGTTTAAAAATTTTAATAATGTTTTATAAATAAAAATTATAGCTCAATAAAGTTTAAATAAGATTTTACTGAAATGTTATAAATTTAATTTATATTTATTTTATTTTTTAGCTACTATTTTTGAAGTTCATATTAATAGTTAGGCAAGATTAACTATTTAGCCAATTATTAATATTATTCTGCCCTATTTTTATTAAATTTTTTATCCTCACTGCCAATTAAGATTAAATCTATTTTGTCTTATCTTTTTGGATTAACCATCTAAATTTCTCTTGAATAATTGTAGATTCTAACAAACACTTTCCCAATTTAAATATTTTCTCTACTACATCACAAATTTAAATTTTTTAAAAATTATTATAAAGTTTATTAAATTAATCTCTATAATTTTTTATCATTATTTAGCTTAAATTTTTCAGAGAAATAAAATTAAAAAATTAATGACTAACTTATTTATGATAAATGTTTGAGATTATTAATAAATTTAATATTAACGAAATGTAGAAATATTAAAAACAAATTTAATTCACTCTAATGAATTGTATAAAATATTTATTTTAAGTCATGTAACTTTAATATTGCTAAAATAGATAAAAATAGGAAATTGTAGAAATTAATCAAAAATCATTTTTAATATATTAATTTTAACCAACTTTAGATTTCGATTCTATTCGAACACTTATAGCAATGATGTAGATTCAATAAATTTCAACCATATAAGCTCAATTTAAAGCAGCAACTTCAAATTTATTAGCTGATTCACAAATTTAGTTCCCAACAGTCATTTTTACTGTCCAACTTATAAAATGATTGCAAATCATAGAAATCTATGCCCAAATTCTCATGATTGAGAGTGGAATACAAGAAATGGTCAATAACTCGTTGATTGATGAGTGGAAGATAAAATTTAAGACCCGATCGTATTCTCCATGTTTTAAAACCCCCAGCTCAGCAACTTTCAAGTCCTGCTCGACTGTTTCAGCACCAAATTCGACACCTTTAATGGAGGAGAGCCAAAATGATGATTTGAATGAGCGAAAATGAGAGAGGTTTTTGGATTTTTGGTTTGATTAGTTAGAATTAAAACTTAAAAGTGTGATATGTAATAAGGGGGCTTTTAATCAATAAATTTGACGATTCAAGTGCTGTCTATGGTTTATTGGTCAGTTCTATTGCTCCAGCTCCTCAACTCATCATCATTCAGATCAACTTCACACAAATCCATGCTTGATGGGGCTGCACCACTGCTTCACACTGAAAGCCCAGAGCTTGTTGACGTCTGTCTTGGTCATTGCCTTCAGAATCTGCGAAAGCCGCTTCACCAGGTGGATCCTATGAAAAGTTAGGCCCAAAATACTTACTTGCTGTCTGCTTGCTCCTAGCAGAGGTGCCTCTTGATGTAGGAGAACAACTGCTCGATAGGGTTAAGCCAGGGTGAGTACTCTGCATTGAAAAGGACAGTCACCTTGAACTTCCTAGCAGTCTCCAGCACCTCTGAATACTTGTGAATGACTGCGTTGTCCATAAGCAGCACAATCTTCTTCTGGGCGAGATCCTTATCTGTGCGCAGCTGGCGCAGGGTATGATAGAGGAAATTCTCAAACAGCACAACATCGAAAGCCCCCTCAATGATTTGGCTGGAGACCAGCTGATCCTTAGTGATTGCTGCTATGAAACTCATCGGAACTGCTGCCTCTTAGTATTTTCCTTGGTTATAGAGAGATTTCTAGCCATAATGCCATAAGTCCCCAACCTCTAGCTGACTTGCTGTCTGACAACTGCAATGGGAGTATAATGTAATGATGGTTATGCATCGATTTTACCAGAATCTGCTATGGGTGCTTAGTCGTTTCTCTAGTTGGGTATACTTAGCTTGGTATAAACTAAAGTAGTATAAAACCATGAAGCTAAAGCTTACCTTCCTATTCCTTCACTGTGACTATACTGCTGCTCTCTGCCCTGCTTGACAGCTGCAAGCGTCTAGGTGTAATACCTATCTAGTTTTCATGGCCTGTTACATTGATCATCTCACTACCCTTACGCTTACTTGATTGCAGCCTGAGGCTGGCTAGGTTCTGAACTAATAGAGTAAGAGTGGAAGCCGATTTAAGAGGGGTTTATGGTTGACTTACAGGCTTCTTGGAAGAGCTCCATATTCTGAACGCGTTGAAGTGATTCTGCAGGGATGTGTATTAAACACTGCCTCTGGGGCTTCCAAGATAGGTGACAGCTGAGTATTCCTATATATATCGCTGCACTTGACAGGGGTGGCAGCAATGCTCTGCTCCCTACTATCAAAGATATGCTATGCTTAGGTAGAAGATATCCTCCATAACTTAGGAAATATCGATTTCGAGTTTGGCCTTGGAATCTTCGACGGAACAATCCAGATCCAGACATTATTCGTTCAGTATTTCTAACATGGCCCTCTTAACTTGGATAAAATCCTTACCCATCTAGACAAACCACTCTTGATCTGCTGACGACACTGTACTCAATCAGTTAAGCAAAGATAGAAATACTTACCTACTGGTTCCCGGAGTTGCTTGGAATCTCAGATTTTCAGGTTTCAGGTTATTTTCATCTTGAGTTGCAAATGGACTTTACAAAATGGCAATGTTTGATCCATTCATTTGATCCTGCTACTTAACCCCAGTGATATTAGACATACCTGGTTTCTGTTGGGGAAGCAAGACAGCATTTCACCATACTCAAAGACATCGTCGGTGACGAGGACCTCGGTCTTACCAATTGCAGGTGTCAGGGAGGAGTCGATTACACAATTTTCCTAGTGAAGAGCAACTGAATTGAAACTCCATTATTTTGTAGGCATGTAATCGCTACTGAAGTTTGATACATCAACTGATATAATTACAGCATCTTCCAAGAATAGCTGAGCAAGCAGTCTTGACACAGCCTCTTATCGATGAATGATGGATCCCTATACTTAGCGTTGGCGTTCTGGGCCTTGCCAAATCTCAAATGGAAACTATCCTTCAGTACTTTCAAGAGAGTAGCAACGCAAGGCACTGCGAGGTTCTTAAATTCCTATTCCTTACACTGCATTTCAAGCAGGCTATGATGAAGAAACCAGCCAGTAATCTTATAGATGCCCTACTGTTAGACCACGATGGCAATAGCCTTAAGCAACAACAGGCTGCTCCGCGTATTCTTCCTCCCATTCTT
Organism: Oxytricha trifallax; assembly: GCA_000711775.1. Lineage (NCBI taxonomy): Eukaryota > Ciliophora > Spirotrichea > Sporadotrichida > Oxytrichidae > Oxytricha > Oxytricha trifallax. The sequence goes on from ARYC01020119.1 coordinate 21,669, forward strand.
CAGCTTTGGCTTAGGATTGAGCACTCTGTGCTCCACCTCCAACTTGAACTTTTCAACGGCTTTGTAAACAAAACGTCGATCCACATCCATCTAAAGAGCAATGTCCTTGGGCTTCATGCCTTCCACCTTGTAATGTTATACTACAGAGATCTTTTTCAATGCCAGCTTCGCATCTCTGCGTTTAAGGTATAGATTCTTTGATGATCCATTCATTACTAGATAGTTTGAATGATTTCGATTGAGAAAATCAATACTCCCATCCTGCTCTCTCATGAAGTCTTGAAGACCCTGCCAAAGCTCATCACGATACTTGATCTGCAGGTTCTTGGGCATTACATTAGGGTTTCCTTATGTTGAAGACTAAGATGGCTTTCTAATCATTCGAAGGAACTGTTCGAGGCCATAACATAGCTGATCGTCAGTTGCCAAACTCTCAATATACACTAAGGATGATACTGCTCATTAAACATTCTCCAAGGGCAGTCTAATGATTTACCCACCCAGTATACCCATCGTTGATGGCGGCACCTACCCATTGTTGAGGAGAGTACCCGAGGTGAGTGAGCTTCGCTGGTTTAAGATTCGAGGGGAAGTTAGTGCCAAGCACGACTGATGTCCACTTTAGTATAGTCTTTTGCTAGGGCTTCAACGTACTTTGCTTGATCTCCTCAAGTTGCTGATTGCATAAAAATCCATAGTTCAGTATTGAATGCGAAGAAAAGCTCTACTAATACTGTGAATTAATTGACTATTGATCACTACCTGTATACTGTGAAAGTGATTCCATGTACAGGAGGGGTTTCGGGGTTTTGATATAAAATAAAATATAA
>ARYC01020120.1:0-23381 GCA_000711775.1 Oxytricha trifallax
TGTCATTAGCTACTGATTTGACTATAGGAGAAGAAATGTTCTTCATGAGATAATTTGCTTAAGATTTGATTTGAGTTTTTCACCATCTAATTTGCCTAGCGAGAAAAATCGATTTCAATATTCCTCATCATTTTACAAAAATTTTGACCTCATTTTCAATTTATCTCTGTATCCTAAAGGAATTTGTATTGGAATATATGCCCTATTCGATAGCTTAGGGTATGGGCTACAACTTCTACCCTACTCATCTTCCATGAGTCTCACACTGAAGGAAGTTATTGAGGGAAAAGTAAAATTTGGATGCTCTGACTTTTGACTTCAATAACTCTCTAACCTAATGTCTATAAATTTTCATATAAATATTCTACTTAGCTTATAGAATTGTCTATCAAAACATAATTCTAAATTTTTCTATATCTCTTCACCCAAGAGAGAAAACCTCGAAATCCACTTTTTCGAACCCCCTCATAATCAAAAAGTTGTACTGTGATTGAAAAAGGAGTATATCTTCGTTCAGAGTGATAGATAAGTGATGAGATCTGAGTTCTAACTTTGGAATTGTGTCCGGAGTTTGTGTCCGGAATTTGTGTCCATTTGGAAATGTGTCCATTTGACTAGAGGTGATGTTTGTTACAATGTAACAAACATCAAAATTTGGTCGAGTACCTGCAAAGAAATGAAATTATCTCAGGCAGCGATTTTTTTCATGACTTGACTCTAGAAGGAATAATGTAGATCAAAACATGAGCTACATGTTCCATCCTACTCATAATTCATGGAAAAAATCACTCATAGAGATATTTCGATTTAATGAAAGTCAAAAAAAATTCATATGATTTCATGTATTTTAACGATAAAAATGCGTATGAATTTCCTGATGAAAGACTCAAAGAAGATAAAATGTAGACCTTGATTAAATGCACAAAAAACTTATTTTGACCAAGTCCTCAAGTAATTTGGTTGAAGAGATAAGAAAGGAAGAAGTTTGGGGCAGAGAAATATTTAAAATCGATTTATCTCGATGGGGTAAAATTTTTTGTGAATACAACAAGAATGAAAGTTAGTCGTTAAATTTTTCTCTACATCTTATACTTATAAAATTTTTTCATAGCTATTTTGTATAGAGAGATATTAATTTATCAGGAGTTAAAAATTTTAAAAGTTAAATTTAAAAGGTTTACAGTTAAGATATGATAAATCTAATATGATTTATCGATGAGTCAAATTATTGGCTGTTAAAATATATCAAATTCAAATCAATATCAGTTAAAACGATACTATAAAAATCAAAAAATACTAAAAGTTGACATTTAATTTATATATTAATTTTATTTTATCAATTTTCCATTTTAAATCTATTTTGATAATAATGATTTGCGGCAAAAGTAGTCTCATAAACATTTTGCGGATGTATAAACATTTATTAACTATATGAAAAGTTTAAAACAAAAAAGAAAAAGAGAAAATTGGAGATATTTTTAGAGATTTAATTAATAAGTATAGTTATTAGTATATTAGTAATTATAATTAAAAAGATTTTATAATTATAACTACTCTATTTTTCTTTTCTATGTATTAAATTTATAATTTAAAGATAATTTATCCTAAATTATGAAAATTTCACGAATATTAAGGTATATTAAAGTTATAGAATTCAAATGTCCGATTTTAATCCTTTAAAAATATAGGTGTGAAAGTTATTTTTCAATAAAATTATAGCTATAAAATAAATTCTAGGATTTGATTATTGTGAATTTATGGTCCAGATTTTTGTAATGGTAATACCTTTTAAATATGTGGTTTTCCCAGATATTTTACAATTAGATTTATTCCAAAGCGCTAACATTTGTACTTAATTAGCAGACCAAACTTTAAAATCCTTTGTCATTATTATTAGCCATCATGTATTAATTTAAGCTTCCGAGGAGTTGTACAATAAATTTAGCATGCTTCTATTTTACCAAAAATTGATATCACCCATATTTTTATGGAATTTCAGGATATTTTGAAGCGACAATTTGAATATTTTTAATTTTACGTTAATTATTAATGAAAAACACATTTTTATTTAAATCAGATTAGCCTATATCAAGATGCATATCTTAAAAAATTGCAAAAAAATACAAATAGTAGTTCAAACAAAATTAAAAAATCAAATGCGATGTACTATAATCACCATCTTAGCTTTATACCCTTTTATTTGAGGAAAAATTCTCAATTTGCAATTGTTTTTTACTTCCTTTAGTTATCTCTCATTTCATTTAGCTAATGAAAGTTAATATACCTTCTTATCCAATATCTTATTTTGAGCAAGTAATATTAGTTTATGGTTGTATTATTAGTATTTTAGCGTAATATGTTTAGTCATTTATAGTATATATAAATTACATATTTAAAATAAGATTAAAATTATATCGATTGACTAACTTTTTATGCGCCATTAGATAGAACAACCCTTAAATTAACATGATTTTTTGCTGCAAAAATATAAATATATACTAAATAATTTTTTTTCTCTATATATTTGAAAATTTATAAATAATTTATTTTTATAATAAAGCAAATCTATTACAAAACAGGCATATCGGAGTTTCTTATAAATTTTAACTCAATATATATCTCTGGTTTTTTTAAACCAATGATTGCAAATTATGGTACCGCTTTGAATTTATTTTTGGTATACGGAATCTATATTAAAACCCAAAACCCTTTAAATGGAATTTTTAATGTTTTAATTATTAGTGTATTGTGGGATCTAATTGGGTTTGTTGAGAAAACATATATTTATTTTAGATAATCTCTTTAATTAATAGTTATTATAAGATTTAATTAAAAAAGTTTTATGTTTACTATGTTGTATCGCTTTCTGTAATGTTTCTAGTATGTCTTATACTATTTATCTTAAATATACTGGAGGTTTATTGCTATTATTTGAATTATTTCATTAATTTCTGTGCGTACATTTTATTGCAATATATGCTTCTCAACTCGACTTATTGATTATGTTTTTATTTTTGTTTTTAAAAAAATATGATGTACCTTCCATATCCCACTTTAATATTAGGCAGCTACTTATCAGCCAGTTATTCTAATTATTTTTATTGGGAAGTATTCTAAATTCCAAGTATCTTAGCTAAAGTCAATATAACTTATCTTATTGCTTTTTTTTAAATCAAAGACTACTGTTTTAAAATAACAGAGATAACCATTACATTTTCTGGTTTCATTTCGTTGTGAACATTATTTATTATATAAAATAGTTCTTTCAAGGTCTTAGTCTTATTTATGAGGACTTATTCAATTATTCAGGATACCTATTATACTAGTGAAACTCATTAGAATTATATAAAACTTCTTAAGTCTTAGTGCAATAAAGGCATACCAAATGATATTTCCATCAAAAATTTAAACAATTTCTTTAATTATTTTTATACCGCTTAATGTACTATGTATTCAGTAATGAAAAAACTATTTAATACGGTTCGAGCTAAATAAGATATTTGAAAGGATATAACTTATAAGCATATTTATTAACTATTGTAATTTTGCCTTTTTATAACTTAAACAACCTAGCATTTATTAATAATATTTTTGAATTCAATTAGATTTAAAGCAGGCATGTATATTTATCTGCTTAAGAAATATTCTCAAATGACCTGTTCCTTACTGATTCATCAATTCTATTCTTTTTTGCAGATTATTTGCTACTTCTTATAGACTCAAGAGTTTTAGATTTCTTTTGGATTGCGCAGATATTAAAGTCTTTTTATCTAAAATCAATAATTAATTTAGCATTATTAAATTGATAAATTAATTAAAAACGGACAAAGTGCCATGACCAATTGAGTTTACACTATTTTTGTACTAATTAATGAAATTAAATTGTTAAATTAAGAGCTCCATCACAGAAATTTATTACTGATTTTGCCAGTTATCTCCACTTAACTTTCCAGGATTTATCCGAATAAATTCCCATTTATAATTAGAAACTCTTAAAAATGGATCCAGAAGTAATAAATATAAATTTTAATTAATTTACAGAGAGATGATGAGGGAGAAAATGGAATATCTGAGTGTTACAATTAAAAGTGTCAAAGCTCAAGAGATGATATCAAGATTAAGAAGCAAGGAAATTACTCACTGTTTTATATCTTCATACAATGATTGTACCAAATGATCAATTTTCTAAAGCTACATACCTTGGTAAAAGGATCCTTTAAAAACAAAAAATTAGATTTATAAAAAACTAAACTACCCTGAGATATTAAACCAATCTCTACCATTATGCTTTGAAAGATAAAGAGTTAGCAGTTAACCATTTTACCAAGAAGCAACTCTCTAACAAGCTTTCAAAAATGAATATTCATTTTTGTATTTTAAGTACTTTAAAGAAACAATTTGTTTGGAGATATATTAGAAGAGACTCAAAAGAAACGATACTCTAAATCTTCTTTTTATTAAAGGAAGCAAATCATATTAATAAGCGTAATCTGGAAAGCTGAACTTTAGAGAATCAATTCGTAACAATTAAGCTTTGATTCATAACTTGATAGGGAATTTTAGATTTGGTATATTTTCATGAAAATACAAGCAAAGGTTAAGATTGAATGAAAGACAAGTACTATTGGTGATGTGAGCAAGCGATTAAAAAAGATTCCGAGAGGCCAAATGAAATAAATATAGCTTTAGGATAAAAAATAAAAATATAAGTTCTTGCTCAGAAGAGAAAGTGAAGTCATATAATCCAAATGAGAGTTCCTTAAAAGTATGATAGAGTCATTCAGTTATCTAAAACCATTCTTCTTTCTCTCTCATAGGCTGTTGTTATATCAATTCTCACTATTAAACTGTTTCATTGAAATCAAATTACTGTATCAATAGGCAAGTCATCCTCTTGGTAATACTGCAATAATTTATTACATTACACAGGTGCTTTGTTTAGCCTTCATAATTATTTCTTAGAGAGAAACTTAAAACAAGCGCTGATTTTTTCTTGTTCTATTTCTTAGAGTTTATGTAAGAACTTAATGAAGAACTGTCTCTTATTAAAGTGTGGGCGAATATTATAAATTTTTTAGGCTAAATCTTCAGTAATATCCACTTAAATTTTATGGGTTCCAGCATACTTTTTAATCATAGTCTTGGATATTATCATACTTTATAAACCACGACTTGCTAAGTAAGGTCTTGAAAGGTAAACACTGTTTCATAAGCTTGTATAAACATAATAAGTTTTCGATTGTCCTCTGTATTTTATTGTAAATATTGCAAAAGTTTTTTTCTAGAAAATGGCTTTGTAAAATCAATCACTTTGATTGCTCTAATGGCAATTTGAATGTTATACCACTGCTTTGATAATATTATAAATAGTCTCCAAAAAATGATTTTAGCATTTCATAAAACTAACGATAGAAAATCATGAATAATTTTGAAGTGGAAAGTTTTAAAGTTTTTCCCATACTTTAAAATCTAAAAGTCTCATGAGTAATCAATAAGAAAATAAAATATATTTATTATTCTTCCTGAAAGTTAGCAAGTAGTAGATCTATATGCTTATTCTTATTTAAATCGAAGCATTCCAAAGATTAAGCAGTAATTTTTAATATTTCTCATCATAAATTGACCCCAAAATTTTTAATTTCTTGTTATCATTCGTAAATTGATCTAATTCTTCTGGCAACCACATTAATACCCCAATCATTCCCTACAAGTTAAGTCACTAAAACATCCCATTAGGATTTTTGGGAATTAGATTATTGCTGGCTTAAATACCGAGTTAGTGAGTCACAATTATCAATTTTACGGCTAGATATTATTGTGCATCATAAGGCAATTGTTAACGTCTTGTAAATTAGTTTTTTATAGTCTCCATATTAATCTTTTGTAGAATTATTGAATCCATCATTAAAATAATAAATATATTTATAACAAAAAGCTGTCGATTTGATTAGACATTCATCTGTGATGGTCTTTTGAACTTTCATTGGGTTTTTTTGAATTTCTATTCTTAACCTTTACAAATTCTGAAAATGTTTGATTCTATTGATCATGTTCGTAAAATTAAAGTTACTGGGCAAGACCTGTGTGGTTTGAAATTAGAAAACTATTAGTTGGCACTATTTTTTTGTAGTTGTTGCTTCCCTTAATTTTTATTGCAATTAATTGTGCCTTTTTGAACTTTTATGGGTTTTTTGTAGTCATTTTCAAAGAGCTTCTTATAATTATTCTAATTCCTCGATAAAATAATAAAATTTAATAGAAGGTTTGGAAGGATGGGATTTTATGTTGCAAAGCAGCCATACTTCTTCAGGGCATTAAGTAATATCCGGGAGCTCGTCAAAACACTACGACTTGATTGAATTATTAAAATATTTAAATAAATTGAAATGTGAGTCAGCATTTATCTTATTTTTTAAAAAATAAATTATATTTATAATGAAAATCTAAAAAAATAAATATATTTAAAAATTATAATATCATTTTTATTGTGTAAATTAAGATAATTTTTTTAATTTATAAAAAAGATATTATTTATATTATTATTATTGCTAAAGTATAATTGATATGGGGAAATTCAAAAATAAAAATATAACTGAATGTGTGATTAATATTAACTGCCACTAATTAGCTAAGCCTCTAATCGTAATTTGATTTAGTACACTTTTAATTACAAATCTTAATATTAAAAATAATTATGACCAAATTGTATAAATTGTACATTGTACTGTTTGATGTTATTAAGTATTTTTAAATATTAAGGCGAACTTATTAAATTGTACATTGTACATTGTACAGTTTTATGTTATTAAGTTTTTTTAAATATTAAGACGTACTGATTAAATTGTACATTGTACATTGTACTGTTTTAGGAATTAGTTTTTTTTAAATTATATGGATTGTACAGTATTGAATGAAAAGTGATTTAATATTAATTTTATTAGGTAATTATTTATGTATACTAAAGTACTAATGGAAGTTCTATCACGAGCACTGTACATTGCTTCACATGATTTCGGTTAGTATATTTTGATCCACTTCGGTCTCGTCTACGATTCAAAACCCCACAACCCCTTAATGAGGTTTATAAGTGCTTTGATTTGTAGGGTATTGTTGGGGTCTTATTGGGGTTAGTAGAGAAATTAGGCCAATTTGCAATATGAGAAATAGAAATTAGCGAAATTTAGGGTCTATATATGATGAGAAATATTTAGATTTACTGCTTAAGCTTAGGTATGGTACGAGTATTAATATAGATTAAGTCAAACCAGTACTGAATTATGCAGCTATAGCAAAGCTCTTACACAAGAGTGCCTCTACTGTTAGGTATCACTGCATGTTAGCTGTTTAGCATTTTAATTCAGGCACTTGAAAGCATCCTGCAAGAAAATAAAAGTTCTCACAGCACCATATTGACTACCTCTGCGACTCGAAGACTTTGAAGTATTGGGCACACTTTCCATTAGACTAGCGAGCTGTGATGTTTCATCGCAAGTTTCCTGACATGCGTATCTCTCCTTAAACTATAGCCAATATTTATAGAAGAAATGGTATTACTTTCAAGACTGTCAACAGAGTGAAGAGAGTGATTGATTTTACAGTGCCATTTTATAGTAATAATTTAAACTATATATATGATTAAATGTAGAGGGCTATTACTAATAACATCAAGTTCATACACGCTGATGAAGCTGTATTCACCTTCAACACTTTTATTAATAAGTCTTGGTATAAGAAGTATGATAATATAGAAGTTTATGACTAAAAAGTGAAGGTAGTCACCCATGCAATATTAGCTGGTATAAGTGAAGATTCAGGCTTAGAGAGTTATGTTATTCACCCTCGCTCTATTAAGCGAGAGTAGTATATAGAGTTCCTACATAAACTCAGAGAGAAGTATAGTAACCAAGAGATCATCCTGTTTGTTGATAACCTTTCAGTTCATAAGACTAAGGAGTCTAAGAAAGCTTATGAAGAGTTAAACATAACTCCTGTATACAACGTTCCTTATAGCCCCTAATTTAATGGAATCGAATTCTACTGGAGCTAAATCAAGACTCACTACAAGAAGCTGCTGCTGTATCATCTTATGCATGACTTGCCGATCGATACAGTTGACTTAATTCAAAGCAGCTGTAAGAGAGTGAGCATAGATAAGACAACAATTTGTGCTAGAGAGGGAAGAATGAATGTTTATAAATAAGTTTTAGATTTAAACGAATGAATATATTCACATATTAAATTAACCCAGAAAGGGATTTGTCTTCTCTTTCTTCTCCTCTTCTTATGGCTTGCCTAGGCCCATGTTTCTTCTCTTAGTGCCAGCACCTGCATCTATATTCATTTCATCTGGCTTTTAAACATCTTTATAAAGTCTCTTGCTAACTTCATATATTTTCTATGACTTTCTCTCTCTGTGAACCTTTGCATTCTCTTTCATTAGGAATATACCAGTCCCAGATTTCCCTATAAAGTTATAAATCAATGCTTACTAGAGAGGTAAGGATGCTTCTTAAGCTCAGCGAGCCAGGCCTCACTTATTAGTATGCCTTGCTTCTTTTAATCTTCAGGAGAAATAGAGTAGCGTTTTTTGTGAGCTTCTTCAATGATCTCTCTGAGATAACTCTCTCTCTTAAAGTGCCAAGAACACCAAAGAAGAAGCTCCTTTCTGGAAGCTTGTTAGAGAGTTGTTTCTTGGTAGGAAGATAAACTACCAACTCTTCATCATTCATCGCATCCTCGTAGAGATTAGTGACTGAAATCTCTGGGTAGTTTGGTATATCTATCAACTTTATTTCATTGTTTTTAAAGGCTTTCTTCTCATCGCAGAGTATAGCTTTTAAGAATGAAATTTTGGTACCTTACATCGTTGGAAGGAATAAGCCCACTATAGTATATGATTAAGTATATGTTACATGCTTACCATTGCTGAGTGAGGTATCGATAGAGATCTTCCTTGCTTCTAAATCTTGAGATCATTTCTTAAGCTTCAACCCTCTTCATTGCAGTACTTATAGATTCCATCCTTGTTCCTTCTCTTCTTATTGAATTTCAAATTATAATATATAGAGTTCTGGATCCTACTATTAAAAATCTTAGTATTAAATATGGGCATCTTATAGGAGGTCAACCTGGTAAGGATACGTGGAGAAAGCTGCCAAAAGCTGTATCAAACTTTAGAGATGGAGCTCCATTATTATCAATTTAGTTCCATTAAATTAGTACTAAATTTGTTTAAATTTAATTAGTACCGGTACTAAATTCGTTTAAATTTAATTGGTACCAATTTAATAGTACCAAAACTTAATTAGTACCAAGTTTTAAACTAATGAGGTTTTAATGGAAAAGTTCCAAAATGGTTCAAAACCTAATTGGTACCAGTACCAACTCAATTTTATACTTGGTTGGTACCTAAATCGAAATTATTAAGTATGAAATTAGAAAAATTATATTTATAAACTAAGCATAAATATGATCTCTAACACCTTATATTCAACCATAATTGTTGTCGTATCAACTCCTATACAGAGTGACTATAGCCAGAATAGTTATTAGAGCTTTATAATAGAAATTTAAATTTGAATTTAAACATGGCGTCCAACTTAAATCGTAAGGCAGTTTCTCTTGGAACAAGTCAATCATTACTCAACTTTGGCTCCTCCAAGAAACCAGAAGTAATTTATATTGAAAAGGAGGTTGAGCTAAGAGCTCTAGAGTTTGAAGCTGATGTCTTTAAAATATAAGTTTAAAACAAGAAGTAGAGTGCAGAGATAGGAGTTTAAATATAAGTTGAATTGGTTGAGGAAGATAAGGAACAGCAACCAATTGAAAAAATTAAAACATTTTAATGTGAAGACTGCTAAAATGTCTTCTCAACTGAGTCGAGCTTGAAGAGGCACATTAAAGAAGTACATTCTGGCAAAGCCAAGAATTATTTTAAACATGACAAAGTGGATGGAAGGTACCAATGCACAACATGCATGAAGTCTTATACTCACTCAGCCAAAGTAAAGAGGCAAATGCAAAAGCACCACTTAAGAGAATTCCTAATTAAAGATAAAGAAACTTAAAAGATTATACCTGCTAAAACAAAAAATAACTCTCTTGAGTCATAAAGAGAACAGGAGGAAAGGCTCAAGAGGCAGAAGCGTTTTGAATCAATGAATCAGCCAGCAAATGGTACTCTTATAGCATGTCTTTAAGAGAGAGCTATGTATATACCTGCATTGAATGCAATTGATATTGAAAGATGTATTGAAATTACTTGCATTTTGACTTACCAAACAAGGCTAAGCTGATAGTGGTTGATGAGTATGCTTACAAAGTATATCCTTTCAAATATCTCATTAAAAATGAGCAGTATCAAAATGAATTTGCAAATGAATACATAATACCGAGGGAGGCTTAGAAAAAATAGTTTAAGAACTTGCTTAGACTTGATGGAGTTATTCTTGGGCATGGCTTTGTTGCATTAAGACTGAAAAAGTTTGAAATGACTTTAAGAAAGTATCTCTATCATAATAGATACCCAGATGATTTAAATGAGATACTGTCAGAAATGATTAAGGGTGTTTAAGAGCTCCATGAACTTGGGTATGTACATAGAGATTTGAAGCCTGAAAATGTTATGTTAAATCTCTGTTCTTTAGAAATTGTAGTCATTGATTTCAATAGAGCAATAAGATAAGAAATTGTGACTTTGGCTAAGGTGCTTGGCACTCCAGGATACTTTCCAATCAGGGAGAAGTGAACTAATGGCTCTGTTTAATGGGATGTATGGGCAGTTGCTGCCATAATCTTAGAGTGCGATATAGAAAATATGTCTTACTTTGGAACAAAGCACGAAAAATAATCAATAAGTTTGGCTTCTAAACATATACAACAGAAAGATGTCTGCAATGAAATTAAGAAGCTTGTAAAGATGATAATCGTGAGAGCTCCAGCTTATCCAAGATAATCGCTAGAAGACATACATGAAGCACTCAAGAGAGCTAAATTCAAGAGGTACCACAAAGATAAGCAGATAAAATTTGTCTGAATTAAATACAATAATACTCATTAAATATTCATTAAATTCACAAAAAACCTGCGTTTTCTCTACTAACCCCAATAAGACCCCAACAATACCCTACAAATCAAAGCACTTATAAACCTCACTAAGGGGTTTTGGGGTTTTGATTGTTGGCTCCTCTATTATCAACTCTATGTCCCCATCTTCTAACAGTCGCTGCTTCATATACACTGCCAGTTTGATCTCGTTGAAAGGAAACCTCTCATCTTGCCTCTACATCTAACTAGTGAATTCTGCCATAAGCATCCTAGTTTCAAAGGACTTTTTATCCAATTCACTCATAGCATCGAATGGTAGCTGATTTGAAATTGCTATTACCTGGCAGTTCTTAAATCTGACCACCGGGTCTTTGTATTTAAGGTTCACAGGATATCCCTCACCCTCGAAGAATCTTTTTATATCATCTATTTTTTCCCCTTCATGAAAGATGTCTCGCTTGATTTCATCCATAATTACCAGCTAAGGCTCTGAATACGAGTTGCTTGAGTCAATACAGAATGTGCGATTGAGTATTCTGAAGTCCTCCGTGATAATCTTTCTAAGGAATTAGCGATCGTTGTCTTCCCTCTGTTAGGGTACCCAAACAGCCAAACCACATTTAATTTATCCTGGCATTTCCTAAAGATGACTCTGTAAAGCTTGTCAACTACATCTAAGTACATCATTTCTTCCAACAAACTAGCATTGAGTACGGTAAGATTTGCAGATTCGGTGTCAGATCGTTGCAGGAAATTAATTAGTGATTGTAATTTAGTTTACTTTGGAGCTGGTTTCGATATAATCTTTGATTCGAAACCTTAGTATGTCATTAGAGTCTTGTGATTTTGTACGATTAATTCACAAACCCCATCATCGTCCTGGTACATCTCATACATGTCATCAACATTCTTTATTTGTTAGGTTCTAATAAGCCGCTTGAATTTAACAGTAATTTCTTAGGATTATGTAGAGGTTCTGGCAGATGTGTTTTTATTCTCCTAAAATCTAGATTGGACTTTTGCGAAGGCAAGAAGCTTAGAAATCTTCAACGTCCACATTAAAGAACTAGTATATCATGTTGTGCATAAATCTTCCTGATATTTACTCTCCCGACGACTGAGTAGGATAACTTTAGATCTTTCATAGCCTTGTAGCCAAGATAATCAGGTTTGCTGAAGTAGTTTATCATAGCCCAAGACCATCTGGTTTTACATGTATAGTAAGGTACTACCTTGGCGGCTTATCTGCAGTGCATTAAAATATTAAAGCATGGCTAAATCTCTTCGTCTTCCCGGAGATTGCCTCAACAACGCTGGTGTGGGTCTGCTTTTCGTTATTAGTCTCAATCTTCAGTACAAAAATGTGACGCTCGTTGGGCTTATCATCCATCTTCTGATTTAGTTTTTCCATTATTTTTGATAGTGATATATCTATTTTCATCAAGAGCACATATATCATTAGAATGACTTCCCACTCTTTTCAACATTCATTTTGTTTTTTAATTATATGAATATTAATATTAAATCACTTTCATTCAATACTGTACAATCCATATATTTTAAAAAAAACTAATTCCTAAAACAATACAATGTACAATTTAATCAGTACGCCTTAATATTTAAAAAAACTTAATAACATAGAACAGTACAATGTACAATTTGGTCATAATTATTTTAATATTAAAATTTGTAATCAAATGTGTACTAAATCAAATTACGATTAGAGGCTTAGCTAATTAGTGGCAGTTAATATTAATCACACATTCAGTTATATTTTTATTTTTGAATTTCCCCATATCAATTATACTTTAGCAATAATAAAAACTAAATCTTTGTGAATCACCTGCAGCATTTTTAAATATATAATAAATTATTATAATGTAGAAATTAATTCGGAATTGGGAAATTAATTTAAAATATATTAATGTTAAATGTAACTAGAGGCAATTAAATTGGCTAAATTTGGACTCATTATATAGATAATATAAAATTAGCTGACTTACTATTGACAGTGTTATATTTTCACATCACTGGGCGAGCTAATTCAACCTTAATGCGAGGGTAGAATAAAAACATTACAGGCATATTATCGCTTCAGTGATGCGATAATATAGTAACAGCAATTGTAAAGGGAGCTTGTTTTATATTTATCAATCAAAACCCCAAAACCCCTTAATGAGTTTTATATGTGTTTTGAATGATGAGGGTAATGTTGGGAATTGGGGTTTCTTTTTTATTAATTTCATTTTTTATGTTAGATTTAATGATTTTATTGTTTTCAAGATGGAGGTTTTATTCTTTTTTAATTTATCATCTATGCATCTATTTAAATGTTATATAGATATTTATTAACAAAGAAAATTTAAATAAAATTGCATTTTTTGATTGCTTTACTTATTTTACTTAACTTTCTAAATTTTATGAAATATAATTCTTAAACTTACTTTTGACTCCATTTTTTGAAATGCCTTGGTACCAATTTAGAATAAATCAGTTTGGTACTGGTACCAACTAGGTTTTAACGAGATTGGTACTTTTCTATTAAAACCTCACTTGATTAAAACAAGGTACTAATTAAGTTTTGGTGCTATTAAATATGTACCAATTAAAATTAAGCTAATTAAGTACCAGTACTAATTAAATTTAAACAAATTTAGTAATAATTAATGGAATTTAATAGATTAAAATTGATATCAATCTCTGAAACTTGTTACAATTTTCACTCACTTTCTCCATCAAGAGTTGACCTCCTATAAGATACCCATATTTAATAGGTGTCTAAAAATATATAGAAATTATAAATACATAATTTTAAGATTGATATCCATTTATAACACTTCTGTAACTTAAACATTACATGACTGTGAATACCAAACACCTAAAAACCACTCATTTTACTTATTTCTCATTTAAATTTTACTAAAGTTGCCAAAATTTTTGTATTTTATGAAAATATTATAAAAATAACGCTAGCTGTAAGAAATAAAAGCGCTGAATTGATTTCGAAATTAATTTTTTTATAAAACCTTCAAGAATAATTGAGCATAAATGTCAATTTTATAGAAAGAACAATCACCAAATTTCATAAAAATGATGAGTAAAAGTAAAAACTTATGAAAACAATTTAAAATAGAAGTTAATGTCACTCAAGCATATCATTTTCATTTGAAAATGCTATAACATACTTATAATAGTGAAATGATATAAGTTAAGAATATTTAAAAAATTGATCATATATAACTTCAATATTTTCATAAATAGAGTAAAAATGATGCTTCCTTACATATATAAACACTAATCCCCAACATTACCCTCATCAATCAAAACACATATAAAACTCATTAAGGGGTTTTGGGGTTTTGATAGTAAAATTGGCCAATTTAATTACCTCTAATTTTATTTATCATTAATATTTTTTAAGTAAATTTCCAAATTTCTAGTTTATCCCTACAATTATCAAATATATTTGTAAAATAATACATATTTATTTTAGACTCCAAACATCAGGCTTTAGTCAAAGTTTTGATTCGTTCGAAGTAATTTTTATTCACCAAAATGCTTCACCTTAAAACACATGTTTCCGTCCAAGTATTTAGCAACCAAAGCTCCTAGGTTCAAATGTTACTGAAATGATATTTGCTCTTCGCAGTGTATTGATCGAAATATAAGCTGTTCCTCAGTGTGTTATTTGTTAAATTAAGTAACTGAGGCATTTTTCCTATCTTGTCCTTGAAAATCTGCATTAAAACAAAAAAATAACCAAGTCGAACGTATTCTCATAAATATGTTTGTATAAGGGTAGCTTTAAAGCAATTGAGGCTTTTTTAATTTCTAGGCTCCGTCAATTCAAATATATCAAGCTAGGTGAAGTATCTAAGAGTCCAAATTATGAATAGAGTTTAAAAGTAAAGTAAAGTCATGGAATCCTGGATTTTATAATTTTATTGCAAGTTAATTGAATATAAAATTAAATAAAAAACAAAAAAGGAATCAAATTAGGCACAACTTAAGATTCTAAATTTTCATTACTTAATATTTTTTGGTAATTTCTCAACATTTATATTTTATAGCTTTTATTTGAAATATAATGCAACGATGTTATATTTAAATTGGAAATTTTATAACTCCTCCATTTCACTTTTCTATTAGTAAAAATGCGAATTATATTATTTATAGCATATAATTATTCATAAACTATTCAAAATTGAAGATTTTCAATGTAAATTTTTAATGGTTATGATCCGATCATTAAATATATTTCTTCTTTATTTAAATATTTTTTATCCTATTTTATAGATAATTTTGCTTATATAAGTGCTAAAAGTATTTAGGGTTTACCTAGAGTGACTAATATTTATGAGGGATTTATTAAAAATAGTTCAATATTAAGGAAAATATTATTCCAATATATATTTTATTACAAATGCAAGAATTTAGGTTGATGACCTATCAAATAAATTTAATTACAATTAAAATAAAAATATCGCATAAATATTATTTATTATTAACAAAACGAAAATCTTTAAATACCTATTTAATTAATATTTTTTTTAAGGATTCAAATGAACGATATTAATCCATTTAAAATATTTGTAATAAAACCCTAGCTCGGCATAGAAAGAGAAGAGAAAGTGAAGTCATATAATCCAAATGAGAGTTCCTTAAAAGTATGATAGAGTCATTCAGTTATCTAAAACCATTCTTCTTTCTCTCTCATAGGCTGTTGTTATATCAATTCTCACTATTAAACTGTTTCATTGAAATCAAATTACTGTATCAATAGGCAAGTCATCCTCTTGGTAATACTGCAATAATTTATTACATTACACAGGTGCTTTGTTTAGCCTTCATAATTATTTCTTAGAGAGAAACTTAAAACAAGCGCTGATTTTTTCTTGTTCTATTTCTTAGAGTTTATGTAAGAACTTAATGAAGAACTGTCTCTTATTAAAGTGTGGGCGAATATTATAAATTTTTTAGGCTAAATCTTCAGTAATATCCACTTAAATTTTATGGGTTCCAGCATACTTTTTAATCATAGTCTTGGATATTATCATACTTTATAAACCACGACTTGCTAAGTAAGGTCTTGAAAGGTAAACACTGTTTCATAAGCTTGTATAAACATAATAAGTTTTCGATTGTCCTCTGTATTTTATTGTAAATATTGCAAAAGTTTTTTTCTAGAAAATGGCTTTGTAAAATCAATCACTTTGATTGCTCTAATGGCAATTTGAATGTTATACCACTGCTTTGATAATATTATAAATAGTCTCCAAAAAATGATTTTAGCATTTCATAAAACTAACGATAGAAAATCATGAATAATTTTGAAGTGGAAAGTTTTAAAGTTTTTCCCATACTTTAAAATCTAAAAGTCTCATGAGTAATCAATAAGAAAATAAAATATATTTATTATTCTTCCTGAAAGTTAGCAAGTAGTAGATCTATATGCTTATTCTTATTTAAATCGAAGCATTCCAAAGATTAAGCAGTAATTTTTAATATTTCTCATCATAAATTGACCCCAAAATTTTTAATTTCTTGTTATCATTCGTAAATTGATCTAATTCTTCTGGCAACCACATTAATACCCCAATCATTCCCTACAAGTTAAGTCACTAAAACATCCCATTAGGATTTTTGGGAATTAGATTATTGCTGGCTTAAATACCGAGTTAGTGAGTCACAATTATCAATTTTACGGCTAGATATTATTGTGCATCATAAGGCAATTGTTAACGTCTTGTAAATTAGTTTTTTATAGTCTCCATATTAATCTTTTGTAGAATTATTGAATCCATCATTAAAATAATAAATATATTTATAACAAAAAGCTGTCGATTTGATTAGACATTCATCTGTGATGGTCTTTTGAACTTTCATTGGGTTTTTTTGAATTTCTATTCTTAACCTTTACAAATTCTGAAAATGTTTGATTCTATTGATCATGTTCGTAAAATTAAAGTTACTGGGCAAGACCTGTGTGGTTTGAAATTAGAAAACTATTAGTTGGCACTATTTTTTTGTAGTTGTTGCTTCCCTTAATTTTTATTGCAATTAATTGTGCCTTTTTGAACTTTTATGGGTTTTTTGTAGTCATTTTCAAAGAGCTTCTTATAATTATTCTAATTCCTCGATAAAATAATAAAATTTAATAGAAGGTTTGGAAGGATGGGATTTTATGTTGCAAAGCAGCCATACTTCTTCAGGGCATTAAGTAATATCCGGGAGCTCGTCAAAACACTACGACTTGATTGAATTATTAAAATATTTAAATAAATTGAAATGTGAGTCAGCATTTATCTTATTTTTTAAAAAATAAATTATATTTATAATGAAAATCTAAAAAAATAAATATATTTAAAAATTATAATATCATTTTTATTGTGTAAATTAAGATAATTTTTTTAATTTATAAAAAAGATATTATTTATATTATTATTATTGCTAAAGTATAATTGATATGGGGAAATTCAAAAATAAAAATATAACTGAATGTGTGATTAATATTAACTGCCACTAATTAGCTAAGCCTCTAATCGTAATTTGATTTAGTACACATTTGATTACAAATTTTAATATTAAAATAATTATGACCAAATTGTACATTGTACATTGTACTGTTTTATGTTATTAAGTTTTTAAAAATATTAAGGCGTACTGATTAAAATTGTACATTGTACGATTGTACTGTTTTATGTTATTAAGTTTTTTTAAATATTAAGACGTACTGATTAAATTGTACATTGTACATTGTACTGTTTTAGGAATTAGTTTTTTTTAAATTATATGGATTGTACAGTATTGAATGAAAAGTGATTTAATATTAATTTTATTAGGTAATTATTTATGTATACTAAAGTACTAATGGAAGTTCTATCACGAGCACTGTACATTGCTTCACATGATTTCGGTTAGTATATTTTGATCCACTTCGGTCTCGTCTACGATTCAAAACCCCACAACCCCTTAATGAGGTTTATAAGTGCTTTGATTTGTAGGGTATTGTTGGGGTCTTATTGGGGTTAGTAGAGAAATTAGGCCAATTTGCAATATGAGAAATAGAAATTAGCGAAATTTAGGGTCTATATTTGATGAGAAATATTTAGATTTACTGCTTAAGCTTAGGTATGGTACTAGTATTAATACAGATTAAGTCAAACCAGTACTGAATTATGCAGCTATAGCAAAGCTCTTACACAAGAGTGCCTCTACTGTTAGGTATCACTGCATGTTAGCTGTTTAGGCATTTTAATTTAGGCACTTGAAAGCATCCTGCAAGAAAATACAAGTTCTCACAGCACCATATTGACTACCTCTGCGACTCAAAGACTTTGAAGTATTGGGCACACTTTCCTCTTGACTAGCGAGCTGTGATGTTTCATCGCAAGTTTCCTGACATTCGTATCTCTCCTTAGACTATAGCCAACATTTATAGAAGGAATGGTATTACCTTCAAGACTGTCAACAGAGTGAAAAGAGTGATTGATTTTACAGTGCCATTTATAGTAATAATTTAAACTATATTTATGATTAAATGCAGAGAGCTATTACTAATAACATCAAGTTCATACACGCTGATGAAGCTGTATTCACCTCAACACTTTTATTAATAAGTCTTGGTATAAGAAGTATGATAATATAGAAGTTTATGACTAAAAGGTCAAGGTAGTCACCCATGCAATATTAGCTGGTATAAGTGAAGATTTAGGCTTAGAGAGTTATGTTATTCACCCTCGCTCTATTAAGCGAAAGTAGTATATAGAGTTCCTACATAAACTCAGAGAGAAGTTTAGTAACCAAGAGATCATCCTGTTTGTTGATAACCTTTCAGTTCATAAGACTAAGGAGTCTAAGAAAGCTTATGAAGAGTTAAACATAACTCCTGTCTACAACGTTCCTTATAGCCCCTAATTTAATGGAATTGAATTCTACTGAGCTAAATCAAGACTCACTACAAGAAGCTGCTGCTGTATCATCTTATGCATGACTTGCCCATCGATACAGTTGACTTAATTCAAAGCAGTTGTAAGAGAGTGAGCATAGATAAGACAACAATTTGTGCGAGAGAGGGAAGAATGAATGTTTATAAATAAGTTTTAGATTTAAACGAATGAATATATTCACATATTAAATTAACCCAGAAAGGCATTTGGCTTCTCTTTCTTCTCCTCTTCTTATGGCTTGCCTGGGCCCATGTTTCTTCTCTTAGTGCCAGCACCTGCATCTATATTCATTTCATCTGGCTTTTAAACATCTTTATAAAGTCTCTTGCTAACTTCATATATTTTCTTTGACTTTCTCTCTCTGTGAACCTTTGCATTCTCTTTCATTAGGAATATACCAGTCCCAGATTTCCCTATAAAGTTTAAATCAATGCTTACTAGAGAGGTAAGGATGCTTCTTAAGCTCAGCGAGCCAGGCCTCACTTATTAGTATGCCTTGCTTCTTTTAATCTTCAGGAGAAATAGAGTAGCGTTTTTTGTGAGCTTCTTCAATGATCTCTTTGAGATAACTCTCTCTTAAAGTGCCAAGAACACCAAAGAAGAAGCTCCTTTCTGGAAGCTTGTTGGAGAGTTGTTTCTTGGTAGGAAGATAAACAACCAACTCTTCATCATTCATCTCATCCTCGTAGAGATTAGTGACTGAAATCTCTGGGTAGTTTGGTATATCTACCAACTTTATTTCATTGTTTTTAAAGGCTTTCTTCTCATCGCAGAGTATAGCTTTTAAGAATGAAATTTTGGTACCTTCCATCGTTGGAAGGAATAAACCAACTATAGTATATGATTAAGTATTTGTCACATGCTTACCATGCTAAGTGAGGTATCGATAGAGA
Organism: Oxytricha trifallax; assembly: GCA_000711775.1. Lineage (NCBI taxonomy): Eukaryota > Ciliophora > Spirotrichea > Sporadotrichida > Oxytrichidae > Oxytricha > Oxytricha trifallax. The sequence continues at coordinate 19,889 of ARYC01020120.1, forward strand.
TCTTCCTTGCTTCTAAATCTTGAGATCATTTCTTAAGCTTCAACCCTCTTCATTGCAGTACTTATAGATTCCCTCCTTGTTCCTTCTCTTCTTATTGAATTTCAAATTATAATATATAGAGTTCTGGATCCTACAATTAAAAATCTTAGTATTAAATATGGGCATCTTATAGGAGGTCAACCTGGTAAGGATACGTGGAGAAAGCTGGCAGAAGCTGTATCAAACTTTAGAGATGGAGCTCCATTATTATCAATTTAGTTCCATTAAATTAGTACTAAATTTGTTTAAACTTAATTAGTACCGGTACTAAATTCGTTTAAATTTAATTGGTACCAATATAATAGTACCAAAACTTAATTAGTACCTACCAAGTTTTAAACTAATGAGGTTTTAATTGAAAAGTTCCAAAATGGTTCAAAACCTAATTGGTACCAGTACCAACTCGATTTTATACTTGGTTGGTAACTAAATCGAAATTATTAAGTATGAAATTAGAAAAATTATATTTATAAACTAAGCATAAACATGATCTCTAACACCTTATATTCAACCATAATTTGTTGTCGTATCAACTCCTATACAGAGTGACTATAGCCAGAATAGTTATTAGAGCTTTATAATAGAAATTTAAATTTGAATTTAAACATAGCGTCCAACTTAAAATCGTAAGTCAGTTTCTCTTGGAACAGGTCAATCATTACTCAACTTTGGCTCCTCCAAGAAACCAGAAGTAATTTATATTGAAAAGGAGGTTGTGCTAAGAGCTCTAGAGTTTGAAGCTGAGGTCTTTAAAATATAAGTTTAAAACAAGAAGTAGAGTGCAGAGTTAGGAGTTTAAATATAAGTTGAATTGGTTGAGGAAGATAAGGAACAGCAACCAATTGAAAAAATTAAAACATTTTAATGTGAAGACTGCTAAAATTTCTTCTCAACTGAGTCGAGCTTGAAGAGGCACATTAAAGAAGTACATTCTGGCAAAGCCAAGATCTATTTTAAACATGACAAAGTGGATGGAAGGTACCAATGCACAACATGCATGAAGTCTTATACTCACTCAGCCAAAGTAAAGAGGCAAATGCAAAAGCACCACTTAAGAGAATTCCTAATTAAAGATAAAGAAACTTAAAAGATTATACCTGCTAAAAGAAAAAATAACTCTCTTGAGTCATAAAGAGAACAGGAGGAAAGGCTCAAGAGGCAGAAGCGTTTTGAATCAATGAATCAGCCAGCAAATGGTACTCTTATAGCATGTCTTTAAGAGAGAGCTATGTATATACCTGCATTGAATGCAATTGATATTGAAAGATGTATTGAAAATTACTTGCATTTTGACTTACCAAACAAGGCTAAGCTGATAGTGGTTGATGAGTATGCTTACAAAGTATATCCTTTCAAGTATCTCATTAAAAATGAGCAGTATCAAAATGAATTTGCAAATGAATACATAATACTGAGGGAGGCTTAGAAAAAATAGTTTAAGAACTTGCTTAGACTTGATGGAGTTATTCTTGGGCATGGCTTTGTTGCATTATGACTGAAAAAGTTTGAAATGACTTTAAGAGAGTATCTCTATCATAATAGATACCCAGATGATTTAAATGAGATACTGTCAGAAATGATTAAGGGTGTTAAGAGCTCCATGAACTTGGGTATGTACATAGAGATTTGAAGCCTGAAAATGTTATGTTAAATCTCTGTTCTTTAGAAATTGTAGTCATTGATTTCAATAGAGCAATAAGATAAGAAATTGTGACTTTGGCTAAGGTGCTTGGCACTCCAGGATACTTTCCAATCAGGGAGAAGTGGACTAATGGCTCTGTTTAATGGGATGTATGGGCAGTTGCTGCCATAATCTTTGAGTGCGATATGGAAAATATGTCTTACTTTGGAACAAAGCACGAAAAATAATCAATAAGTTTGGCTTCTAAACATATACAACAGAAAGATGTCTGCAATGAAATTAAGAAGCTTGTAGAGATGATAATCGTGAGAGCTCCAGCTTATCCAAGATAATCGCTAGAAGACATACATGAGCACTCAAGAGAGCTAAATTCAAGAGGTACCACAAAGATAAGCAGATAAAATTTGTTTGAATTATATACAATAATACTCATTAAATATTCATTAAATTCACAAAAAACCTGCGTTTTCTCTACTAACCCCAATAAGACCCCAACAATACCCTACAAATCAAAGCACTTATAAACCTCACTAAGGGGTTTTGGGGTTTTGATTGTTGGCTCCTCTATTATCAACTCTATGTCCCCATCTTCTAACAGTCGCTGCTTCATATACACTGCCAGTTTGATCTCGTTGAAAGGAAACCTCTCATCTTGCCTCTACATCTAACTAGTGAATTCTGCCATAAGCATCCTAGTTTCAAAGGACTTTTTATCCAATTCACTCATAGCATCGAATGGTAGCTGATTTGAAATTGCTATTACCTGGCAGTTCTTAAATCTGACCACCGGGTCTTTGTATTTAAGGTTCACAGGATATCCCTCACCCTCGAAGAATTTTTAGATCATCTATTTTTTCCCCGTCATAAAAGATTTCTCGCTTGATTTCATCCATAATTACCAGCTAAGGCTCTGAATATTAGTTTCTTGAGTCAATACAGAATGTGCGATTGAGTATTCTGAAGTCCTTGATAAAAATCTTTCTAAGGAATTTAGCGATCGTTGTCTTCCCTGTGTTAGGGTACCCAAACAGCCAAACCACATTTACTTTATCCTGGCATTTCCTAAAGATGACTCTGTAAAGCTTGTCAACTATATCTAAGTACATCATTTCTTCCAACAAACTAGCATTGAGTACGGTAAGATTTGTAGATTCGGTGTCAGATCGTTGCAGGAAATTAATTAGTGATTGTAATTTAGTTTACTTTGGAGCTGGTTTCGATATAATCTTTGATTCGAAACCTTAGTATGTCATTAGAGTCTTGTGATTTTGTACAATTAATTCACAAACCCCATCATCGTCCTGGTACATCTCATACATGTCATCAACATTCTTTATTTGTTAGGTTCTAATAAGCCGCTTGAATTTACCAGTAATTTCTTAGGATTATGTAGAGGTTCTGGCAGATGTGTTTTTATTCTCCTAATATCTAGATTGGACTTTTGCGAAGGCAAGAAAAGCTTAGAAATCTTCAACGTCCCCACATTAAAAAACTAGTTTATCATGTTGTGCATAAATCTTCCTGATATTTACTCTCCCGACGACTGAGTAGGATAACTTTAGATCTTTCATAGCCTTGTAGCCAAGATAATCAGGTTTGCTGAAGTAGTTTTTGCATAGCCCAAGACCATCTTGTTTTACATGTATAGTAAGGTACTACCTTGGCGGCTTATCTTCAGTGCATTGAAATATTAAAGCATGGCTAAATCTCTTCGTCTTCCGGAGATTGCCTCAACAACGCTTGTGTGGGTCTGCTTTTCGTTATCAGTCTCAATCTTCAGTACAAAAATGTGACGCTCGTTGGGTTTATCAT
>ARYC01020121.1:0-24258 GCA_000711775.1 Oxytricha trifallax
CTAGCGAGCTGTGATGTTTCATCGCAGGTTTCCTGAAATGCGTATCTCTCCTTAGACTATAGCCAATATTTATGGAAGAAATGGTATTACTTTCAAGACTGTCAACAGAGTGAAGAGAGTGATTGATTTTACAGTGCCATTTTATAGTAATAATTTAAACTATATATATGATTAAATGCAGAGGGCTGTTACTAATAACATCAAGTTCATACACGCTGATGAAGGTGTATTCACCTTCAACACTTTTATTAATAAGTCTTGGTATAAGAAGTATGATAATATAGAAGTTTATGACTAAAAAGTGAAGGGAGTCACCCATGCAATATTAGCTGGTATAAGTGAAGATTCAGGCTTAGAGAGTTATGTTATTCACCCTCGCTCTATTAAGCGAAAGTAGTATATAGAGTTCCTACATAAACTCAGAGAGAAGTTTAGTAACCAAGAGATCATCCTGTTTGTTGATAACCTTTCAGTTCATAAGACTAAGGAGTCTAAGAAAGTTTATGAAGAATTAAACATAACTCCTGTATACAACGTTCCTTATAGCCCCTAATTTAATGGAATTGAATTCTACTGGAGCTAAATCAAGACTCACTACAAGAAGCTGCTGCTGTATCATCTTATGCATGACTTGCCCATCGATACAGTTGACTTAATTCGAAGCAGCTGTAAGAGAGTGAGCATAGATAAGACAACAATTTGTGCTAGAGAGGGAAGAATGATGTTTATAAATAAGTTTTAGATTTAAACGAATGAATATATTCACATATTAAATTAACCCAGAAAGGGATTTGGCTTCTCTTTCCGTTTTCCTTTCTTCTTAAATAAAAATTTGGGCCCCTTTTTTTTGCCTGGGCCCATGTTTCTTCTCTTAGTGCCAGCACCTGCATCCATATTCATTTCATCTGGCTTTTAGACATCTTTATAAAGTCTCTTGCTAACTTCATATATTTTCTATGATATTCTCTCTCTGTGAACCTTTGCATGTTCTTTCATTAGGAATATACCAGTCCCAGATTTCCCTATAAAGTTATAAATCAATGCTTACTAGAGAGGTAAGGATGCTTCTTAAGCTCATCGAGCCAGGCCTCACTTATTAGTATGCCTTGCTTCTTTTAATCTTCAGGAGAAATAGAGTAGCGTTTTTTCTTGTTTTTTTTTTTTTTTTTTTGTGAGCTTCTTCAATGATTTCTCTGAGATAACTCTCTCTTAAAGTGCCAAGAACACCAAAGAAGAAGCTCCTTTCAAGAAGCTTGTTAGAGATTTGTTTCTTGGTAGGAAGATAAACTACCAACTCTTCATCATTCATCGCATCCTCGATGAGATTAGTGACTGAAATCTCTGGGTAGTTTGGTTTATCTTTCAGCTTTATTTCATTGTTTTTAAAGGCTTTCTTCTCATCGCAGAGTATAGCTTTTAAGAATTTTTGTACCTTCCATCCTTGGAAGGAATAAACCAACTATAGTATATGATTAAGTATATATCAAATGCTTACCATGCTGAGTGAGGTATCGATAGAGATCTTCCTTGCTTCTAAATCTTGAGATCATTTCTTAAGCTTTCAACCCTCTTCATTGCAGTACTTATAGATTCCCTCCTTGTTCCTTCTCTTCTTATTGAATTTCAAATTATAATATATAGAGTTCTGGATCCTACAATTAAAAATCTTAGTATTAAATATGGGCATCTTATAGGAGGTCAACCTGGTAAGGATACGTGGAGAAAGCTGGCAGAAGCTGTATCAAACTTTAGAGATGGAGCTCCATTATTATCAATTTAGTTCCATTAAATTAGTACTAAATTTGTTTAAACTTAATTAGTACCGGTACTAAATTCGTTTAAATTTAATTGGTACCAATATAATAGTACCAAAACTTAATTAGTACCAAGTTTTAAACTAATGAGGTTTTAATTGAAAAGTTCCAAAATGGTTCAAAACCTAATTGGTACCAGTACCAACTCGATTTTATACTTGGTTGGTACCTAAATCGAAATTATTAAGTATGAAATTAGAAAAATTATATTTATAAACTAAGCATAAATATGATCTCTAACACCTTATATTAAACCATAATTGTTGTCGTATCAACTCCTATACAGAGTGACTATAGCCAGAATAGTTATTAGAGCTTTATAATAGAAATTTAAATTTGAATTTAAACATGGAGTCCAACTTAAATCGTAAGGCAGTTTCTCTTGGAACAGGTCAATCATTACTCAACTTTGGCTCCTCCAAGAAAAAAGAAGTAATTTATATTGAAAAGGAGGTTGAGCTAAGAGCTCTAGAGTTGGAAGCTGAGGTCTTTAAAATATAAGTTTAAAACAAGAAGTAGAGTGCAGAGATAGGAGTTTAAATATAAGTTGAATTGGTTGAGGAAGATAAGGAACAGCAACCAATTGAAAAAATTAAAACCTTTTAATGTGAAGACTGCTAAAATTTCTTCTCAACTGAGTCGAGTTTGAAGAGGCACATTAAAGAAGTACATTCTGGCAAAGCCAAGATTTATTTTAAACATGACAAAGTGGATGGAAGGTACCAATGCACAACATGCATGAAGTCTTATACTCACTCAGCCAAAGTAAAGAGGCATATGCAAAAGCACCACTTAAGTGAATTCCTAATTAAAGATAAAGAAACTTAAAAGCTTATACCTGCTAAAAGAAAAAATAACTCTCTTGAGTCATAAAGAGAACAGGAGGAAAGGCTCAAGAGGCAGAAGCGTTTTGAATCAATGAATCAGCCAGCAAATGGTACTCTTATAGCATGTATTTAAGAGAGAGCTATGTATATACCTGCATTGAATGCAATTGATATTGAAAGATGTATTGAAAATTACTTGCATTTTGACTTACCAAACAAGGCTAAGCTGATAGTGGTTGATGAGTATGCTTACAAAGTATATCCTTTCAAGTATCTCATTAAAAATGAGCAGTATCAAAATGAATTTGCAAATGAATACATAATACTGAGGGAGGCTTAGAAAAAATAGTTTAAGAACTTGCTTAGACTTGATGGAGATATTCTTGAGCATGGCTTTGTTGCATTAAGACTGAAAAAATTTGAAATGACTTTAAGAGAGTATCTCTATCATAATAGATACCCAGATGATTTAAATGAGATACTCTCAGAAATGATTAAGGGTGTTTAAGAGCTCCATGAACTTGGGTATGTACATAGAGATTTGAAGCCTGAAAATGTTATGTTAAATCTCTGTCCTTTAGAAATTGTAGTCATTGATTTCAATAGAGCAATAAGATAAGAAATTGTGACTTTGGCTAAGGTGCTTGGCACTCCAGGATACTTTCCAATCAGGGAGAAGTGGACTAATGGCTCTGTTTAATGGGATGTATGGGCAGTTGCTGCCATAATCTTTGAGTGCGATATGGAAAATATGTCTTACTTTGGAACAAAGCACGAAAAATAATCAATAAGTTTGGCTTCTAAACATATACAACAGAAAGATGTCTGCAATGAAATTAAGAAACTTGTAGAGATGATAATCGTGAGAGCTCCAGCTAATCCAAGATAATCGCTAGAAGACATACATGAAGCACTCAAGAGAGCTAAATTCAAGAGGTACCACAAAGATAAGCAGATAAAATTTGTTTGAATTAAATACAATAATACTCATTAAATATTCATTAAATTCACAAAAAACCTGCGTTTTCTCTACTAACCCCAATAAGACCCCAACAATACCCTACAAATCAAAGCACTTATAAACCTCACTAAGGGGTTTTGGGGTTTTGATTGTTGGCTCCTCTATTATCAACTCTATGTCCCCATCTTCTAACAGTCGCTGCTTCATATACACTGCCAGTTTGATCTCGTTGAAAGGAAACCTCTCATCTTGCCTCTACATCTAACTAGTGAATTCTGCCATAAGCATCCTAGTTTCAAAGGACTTTTTATCCAATTCACTCATAGCATCGAATGGTAGCTGATTTGAAATTGCTATTACCTGGCAGTTCTTAAATCTGACCACCGGGTCTTTGTATTTAAGGTTCACAGGATATCCCTCACCCTCGAAGAATTTTTAGATCATCTATTTTTTCCCCGTCATAAAAGATTTCTCGCTTGATTTCATCCATAATTACCAGCTAAGGCTCTGAATATTAGTTTCTTGAGTCAATACAGAATGTGCGATTGAGTATTCTGAAGTCCTTGATAAAAATCTTTCTAAGGAATTTAGCGATCGTTGTCTTCCCTCTGTTAGGGTACCCAAACAGCCAAACCACATTTAATTTATCCTGGCATTTCCTAAAGATGACTCTGTAAAGCTTGTCAACTACATCTAAGTACATCATTTCTTCCAACAAACTAGCATTGAGTACGGTAAGATTTGCAGATTCGGTGTCAGATCGTTGCAGGAAATTAATTAGTGATTGTAATTTAGTTTACTTTGGAGCTGGTTTCGATATAATCTTTGATTCGAAACCTTAGTATGTCATTAGAGTCTTGTGATTTTGTACGATTAATTCACAAACCCCATCATCGTCCTGGTACATCTCATACATGTCATCAACATTCTTTATTTGTTAGGTTCTAATAAGCCGCTTGAATTTAACAGTAATTTCTTAGGATTATGTAGAGGTTCTGGCAGATGTGTTTTTATTCTCCTAAAATCTAGATTGGACTTTTGCGAAGGCAAGAAAAGCTTAGAAATCTTCAACGTCCCACATTAAAGAACTAGTATATCATGTTGTGCATAAATCTTCCTGATATTTACTCTCCCGACGACTGAGTAGGATAACTTTAGATCTTTCATAGCCTTGTAGCCTAGATAATCAGGTTTGCTGAAGTAGTTTTTGCATAGCCCAAGACCATCTGGTTTTACATGTATAGTAAGGTACTACCTTGGCGGCTTATCTGCAGTGCATTAAAATATTAAAGCATGGCTAAATCTCTTCGTCTTCCCGGAGATTGCCTCAACAACGCTGGTGTGGGTCTGCTTTTCGTTATCAGTCTCAATCTTCAGTACAAAAATGTGACGCTCGTTGGGCTTATCATCCATCTTCTGATTTAGTTTTTCCATTATTTTTGATAGTGATATATCTATTTTCATCAAGAGCACATATATCATTAGAATGACTTCCCACTCTTTTCAACATTCATTTTGTTTTTTAATTATATGAATATTAATATTAAATCACTTTTCATTCAATACTGTACAATCCATATATTTAAAAAAAACTAATTCCTAAAACAGTACAATGTACAATGTACAATTTAATCAGTACGCCTTAATATTTTAAAAAACTTAATAACATTGAACAGTACAATGTACAATTTGGTCATAATTATTTTAATATTAAAATTTGTAATCAAATGTGTACTAAATCAAATTACGATTAGAGGCTTAGCTAATTAGTGGCAGTTAATATTAATCACACATTCAGTTATATTTTTATTTTTGAATTTCCCCATATCAATTATACTTTAGCAATAATAAAAACTAAATCTTTGTGAATCACCTGCAGCATTTTTAAATATATAATAAATTATTATAATGTAGAAATTAATTCGGAATTGGGAAATTAATTTAAAATATATTAATGTTAAATGTAACTAGAGGCAATTAAATTGGCTAAATTTGGACTCATTATATAGATAATATAAAATTAGCTGACTTACTATTGACAGTGTTATATTTTCACATCACTGGGCGAGCTAATTCAACCTTAATGCGAGGGTAGAATAAAAACATTACAGGCATATTATCGCTTCAGTGATGCGATAATATAGTAACAGCAATTGTAAAGGGAGCTTGTTTTATATTTATCAATCAAAACCCCAAAACCCCTTAATGAGTTTTATATGTGTTTTGAATGATGAGGGTAATGTTGGGAATTGGGGTTTCTTTTTTATTAATTTCATTTTTTATGTTAGATTTAATGATTTTATTGTTTTCAAGATGGAGGTTTTATTCTTTTTTAATTTATCATCTATGCATCTATTTAAATGTTATATAGATATTTATTAACAAAGAAAATTTAAATAAAATTGCATTTTTTGATTGCTTTACTTATTTTACTTAACTTTCTAAATTTTATGAAATATAATTCTTAAACTTACTTTTGACTCCATTTTTTGAAATGCCTTGGTACCAATTTAGAATAAATCAGTTTGGTACTGGTACCAACTAGGTTTTAACGAGATTGGTACTTTTCTATTAAAACCTCACTTGATTAAAACAAGGTACTAATTAAGTTTTGGTGCTATTAAATATGTACCAATTAAAATTAAGCTAATTAAGTACCAGTACTAATTAAATTTAAACAAATTTAGTAATAATTAATGGAATTTAATAGATTAAAATTGATATCAATCTCTGAAACTTGTTACAATTTTCACTCACTTTCTCCATCAAGAGTTGACCTCCTATAAGATACCCATATTTAATAGGTGTCTAAAAATATATAGAAATTATAAATACATAATTTTAAGATTGATATCCATTTATAACACTTCTGTAACTTAAACATTACATGACTGTGAATACCAAACACCTAAAAACCACTCATTTTACTTATTTCTCATTTAAATTTTACTAAAGTTGCCAAAATTTTTGTATTTTATGAAAATATTATAAAAATAACGCTAGCTGTAAGAAATAAAAGCGCTGAATTGATTTCGAAATTAATTTTTTTATAAAACCTTCAAGAATAATTGAGCATAAATGTCAATTTTATAGAAAGAACAATCACCAAATTTCATAAAAATGATGAGTAAAAGTAAAAACTTATGAAAACAATTTAAAATAGAAGTTAATGTCACTCAAGCATATCATTTTCATTTGAAAATGCTATAACATACTTATAATAGTGAAATGATATAAGTTAAGAATATTTAAAAAATTGATCATATATAACTTCAATATTTTCATAAATAGAGTAAAAATGATGCTTCCTTACATATATAAACACTAATCCCCAACATTACCCTCATCAATCAAAACACATATAAAACTCATTAAGGGGTTTTGGGGTTTTGATAGTAAAATTGGCCAATTTAATTACCTCTAATTTTATTTATCATTAATATTTTTTAAGTAAATTTCCAAATTTCTAGTTTATCCCTACAATTATCAAATATATTTGTAAAATAATACATATTTATTTTAGACTCCAAACATCAGGCTTTAGTCAAAGTTTTGATTCGTTCGAAGTAATTTTTATTCACCAAAATGCTTCACCTTAAAACACATGTTTCCGTCCAAGTATTTAGCAACCAAAGCTCCTAGGTTCAAATGTTACTGAAATGATATTTGCTCTTCGCAGTGTATTGATCGAAATATAAGCTGTTCCTCAGTGTGTTATTTGTTAAATTAAGTAACTGAGGCATTTTTCCTATCTTGTCCTTGAAAATCTGCATTAAAACAAAAAAATAACCAAGTCGAACGTATTCTCATAAATATGTTTGTATAAGGGTAGCTTTAAAGCAATTGAGGCTTTTTTAATTTCTAGGCTCCGTCAATTCAAATATATCAAGCTAGGTGAAGTATCTAAGAGTCCAAATTATGAATAGAGTTTAAAAGTAAAGTAAAGTCATGGAATCCTGGATTTTATAATTTTATTGCAAGTTAATTGAATATAAAATTAAATAAAAAACAAAAAAGGAATCAAATTAGGCACAACTTAAGATTCTAAATTTTCATTACTTAATATTTTTTGGTAATTTCTCACATTTATATTTTATAGCTTTTATTTGAAATATTTCTGATTTAATTTAATTTAGATAAGTTTTAATGAATTATAGTTATGATCAATTATATAATTATAAACAAACAATTTACTGTATAATAGTCTCTCTTAACATTAATAGATTTTATGCGTAAATTATTTTTGTTATTTATCAAATAAATAAGCACTGGTAAATATTGGTTAATGAAAATAATTTATTTGAATTAGTTTTTAATTCTCATCTTCGAAATTATAATAGCTTTAATGTTATTATTTTTAGTTAAGCTGAATAAAAAGTTATATATAAAAATATAAACAATAGTAGCACATGCATAATTCTTTTATATTAACAATTTTAAATTATAAACCTTGAAATCATTAATATATTTCTTATTCAATATAGTTTAAAATATAATTTATATGGGAAATTTACATCTATCATTTACATAATAAACTAAATTATCTAATTATAAATTGCGAAAAATTTTATAATAAAAATATATTATATTAAACATGATTTGAGTTTATTATAAATGATTTTAAGTCGTTCTCACTAATTTTTAATATAAAAAATTTTCGTGCTTAATTTTTGCTTTGTTTTTATTATTAACATTATTGCTAAAGTAATTAATTTTTTTAAAAAAAAACTGTTCTTTGTTCTTTCTAGTAAATCTCAATCTGTAATTAAACTAATAATTAATATTATCTAAGAAGCTTTCATCAATGATTGCCTAAAATTATGAAAATACTTTAGAAAAAAATAATTTATAAACTCTTTTAATTAATAAAATAGATGCCCTATTAAAATAATGAAAGGCAAAAACTTTGATACAGAGATCAAATTATTTCAGGTTTTTGGGTTTTAATTATGATGAACCTAAGGCTAAAAGAATAATTAAACTTAACGAATATTAGAGCACTAGCTTATTTACTGTAAATTTGTACCAGAAAATTTCAAAATAAACTATCATTAGAAATGTGAAAGACTCGAATTAATACTTTAAATTAATGAATAAAATAAAATCTTGCCCTGGAGAAAAGGAACAATAACATTTTGATTAATAATAAAGCAATATTTAGAATCGTTTAATTTATATTTTTATAATTAATAAAAGATTCAATGATTCTTACTGTTTTACACTATGAACTATATAGAATAATTAAAGTTTAAATTTTCGTAAAATAAAAGTTTTGGGTCGTCCACTTCTGGGAGTTAAAATATTACATCAAGTACATTTTTTCGAATTTATAAAATTTTGAATTTTAATATCATAAAACAATTAATTTATTTGGTTATACAAATACTAAACTCTAATTTCTCACTTAATTATTATTATATATTTATAAACTTAAATCGTTAGTTATATCTAAATTAACAGAAAATATGTAATTTAATTAAATATTAAATCTGATTTGAATTTTTCATAGATTTATTTTATTTTCTATATTTCCTTAACTAGCTTAGCTCATTCTAGTATAATTTATTGAATGTAATTTGCAGTATTTAATTTAAACTAGCTATTTAAAGAACCAAAAATTTATAAAAAATTAATTGAGAAGTAATGCCAAATTAAATTACGGGGAAGGGGGGAAAGTTTCCTGTAAAGACTTATTTATGATAAAAAAAAATTTTAGGGAAGTTTCCTGTCAAGAAAATTTTAATTTTTTTTTATTTATTTTTTCGTTATGGAATTTTTATTTTTACAACTATAAACATCTTCTTTGATTTTAACATATTTGTAATTCAACAATTTACCTATCAATCATGAAGTATTACAAGATCTACTTTTTGTTGAGCAATATTTTCATTATTATATCATTTTATTTTACGTTAGTTTTTCCAAATTTTAGTAACAATTATAATTAAGTTATGGTTCTGTATCTCTAGTTATGATATTAGAAAATAATTGCAATTTATCTAATTAACTCTTAAAAAATGTTTAAATTATCCTTTAGCCATATAATGAGTCAAAAATTATTCAAAAAAATATTTTATATATAACTAATAAAAATTATGTATAAAAAAATTTACTTGACAAGAAACTTCCGCCTAAAATACATATTTTTTTGGGTTAATTTATGATATAATTAACGATTATAGTTGATTAATATATAATAATAAATGACACTTACTCAAATATTATAGTAATGTGTCTGTTTAAACAAATAAATCCATTATTTTTATATTTATAAACTTTTACAAATTTGAAAAAAATTCTAGACAAAATATTCTTAACTTTATAAAAGAACACTACCTGAAATTTAATAAGACTTTAATTTTATAAATGCAACATTAAAATAATTTGTTAAAATATAATTATTTAAATTTTATTTATTAATATCAAATAAAATATAATGTTAATATTATTACTTCCTGGATATCAAAGAATACCGAGTATATTTTGAAGCTACCGATTAAATGTAGAATTTATGGTTATTCCCGTAAAAGCAAATGATTAGCATGTACTCCGATTTTTAGTATACAGGGCAGTCACTAAATTGGTATCGGCTAAATTTAAGGTTAAAAAATAACCATAAATTGATATAATTTTAATAATATACATATCTATAAACAATATTAAATCAATTTAAATTAAATCTTATTAAATAATTATAATTGCTTCCAATTTTCATTTAAATGAAATGTGATACATCACCTGCAGAAATATTCAATATCTCACAATCATCAGTATTTAATATTTGAAAAAATATTAAAATTATACTTTTATTAAATTTATAATTTAGCGTAATTATTTAATTAAATTTCCAAAAACCTTAATAAACTATGTCTAAGAATATTTATATGAATAAATTCTAATTATCAGATAATTATAAAATTTCTAAATCTTATATTGGATATTTGGCTAGAAAACTCATGCAGTTATTTTGCATCGTTATGTCACTTATGATAATAGTTTGAGTTGCCAAATATTTATAACATAGTATTTTATTAAGAGAAGTGTATTACTTTATTATTATGAAAATTTTCTCCCATATTTTTAATTGGCTTTTTTAATATAAATTAAAGTGAATTACTCTTTAATTATTAATAAAAATAATATTAAAAAAATTGGTTTGGATTAATCAATCATTTAACTTTTTAATTTTTATTGTACAGCAATATATTGTTTTCAAAAGTCAACGATGACTAAATTTTATATAAAATGACAAAATATATTCATTCTTTTAAATTTATAATATAAACTAAATATAATTAATGAGATTAATGATGTAAATTGATAAACCTTTTTTGATTAAATATTATAATTTTTTTAATCTGAAAAAATGAATATGACAATGTGGTTTTAGTAAAGCAAATTAGATATATTTATCATTAATATTCTCATAAATATTCATGAATAATTTCCATGAGATAAAATAAATTCAAATCTATAATTTCTGTCTAATTATTTGTCAATTTATTAATTTATTTCAGAATTCTATAGGTTTAAATAAGATTTGAAAAATATATCCAAATAATACGATTTATAAGCAAGATTTGTAAAATAATAGTATTGGACAATTAGATAGTATTGTAAACTTTTTAAATTAAAAACTTAAATAGTTAATTTTTCTAAAAAAACAAAATTAATAATTTATATTTAAATTGTAATGTATTTATTTTAATATTATGTTTGGTATAAATTATATAAGTAAATTAATTTATATTTAATTAAAAAATAAAAATAGACCAACATAAAAATTTTCGAAAGAGGTTAAAAAAATAAAAAGAATTTTTAGTTAAAATATTTAAGATTAAATCTAAAAATATATTATTTTTATTTAAATATTTTCATCCATTTAATTTTTCATATACTTAGTCAATTGAAATTTTAAAGTTATATAGCGAGATAACATATTTAATAAATATAGATAGACAATAATTAATTTTCTAAGATCATATAAAATTAAGAGGATCCATTTTGACTTCATTGTAAATTTAAAAGTTTAGAACATTAATTTCTTGACCTATATAAAGGGATCATCAACATCTTTACACATATTTATTTAGCATATAATATTGCTAAAATAGATAAAAATAGGAAATTGTATAAATAAATCAAAAATAAATGAATTATAACCAATTTTAAATTTATTTACATTTCGTTTGTATTCGAGCACTTATAGCTAATGTTAGTCGATTTCCTTAAATTTTATCAGTATTGTTAGTTAAAAGAGTAGAAATCACAAATTTATTAACTGTATCCTTATCTGAGTAACCAGTGGCAAGTTTTATTATCTTACACATAAATTTATTGCTAGTAATTGGAATCATTGACCAAATTCTCATGATCCAGAGTGGAATCACCATAAATGGTAGATAACTCGTTGCTTGATGAGTGTTTTGTCAATTTAGGGACCTTTCCGTATTCTCCATGTTTTAAAACCCCCAGCTCAGCAACTTTCAAGTCCTGCTCGACTGTTTGAGCACCAAATTCGGTAGTTTTATTGGAGGAGGAGCCAAAATGATGATTTGAATGAGCGAAAATGAGAGAGGTTTTTGGATTTTTGGTTTGATTAGTTAAAATTAAAACTTAAAAGTGTGATATGTAATAAGGGGGCTTTTAATCAATAAATTTGACGATTCAAGTGCAGTTTATGGTTATATTGGTTGCTTCTATAGTCCCTGCACTCCAACTCATCGTCTTTCATATCAATCTCACACAAATCCATGCTTGATGGTGCTGCACCACTGCTTCACACTGAAAGCCCAGAGCTTGTTGACGTCTGTCTTGGTCATGGCCTTCAGAATCTGCGAGAGCCGCTTCACCAGGTGGATCTTATGAAAAGTTAGGTATAGTATGCTTACTTGCTGTCAGCTTGCTCTTATCGGAGGTGCCTCTTGATGTAGGAGAACAACTGCTCGATGGGGTTAAGCCAGGGTGAGTACTCTGCATTGAAGAGGACAGTGACCTTGAACTTCCTAGCAGTCTCCAGCACCTCTGAATACTTGTGAATGACTGCGTTGTCCATGAGCAGCACGATCTTCTTCTGGGCGAGATCCTTGTCTGTGCGCAGCTGGCGCAGGGTGTGATAGAGGAAGTTCTCGAACAGCACCGCATCGAAGGCCCCCTCAATGATTTGGCTAGAGATCAGCTGGTCCTTGGTGATGGCTGCCACAAAGCTCATCGAAAATTGCTATCTCTTAGTGGATTCCTTGGTGATTGAGAGATTTCGAGCCAAGACCCCGTAAGACCCTAACCGCTGGTTGACTTGTTGTTTCGCGATTGCGATGGGAGTATAGGTGAATGATGGTAAGGCCTCAACTGCATCGACTACAGCTTGGGTTGCTTGATTACTGCCCTTAATGGACTTAGGGAACTTAGAATCATCTATAGAAGTGTCAAAATCCATAGAATTCGCTTACCTTCCTGTCGATTCTCTGTGATTTAGCTGCTGCTTTGAGGCCTGCTGGACAGCTGCAAGCGTCGGGGAGTGATGCATGCCATATTTTCATTGCCATTCGCGCTCAATACCTCGCTGCCCTTGCGTTGAGTTGATTATAGTCTGAGACTGGCCAGGTTCTGGACCAATGGAGTGAGAACAGAAGCAGATTTGAGAGGGGTTTATGGTTAGCTGCTGGATTTCTTGGAGGAGCTCTATATTCTGATCGCGCTGAAGCGCTTCTGCAGGGATGTCTATTGAGCACTGCCCTCTGGGGCTTCTAGGATAGGTGACAGCTGAGTATACTTGTATTTATCGCTGCATTTGACAGGGGTGGCAGCGATGCTTTACTCCTTTACATCAAAGATATGCTCTCTCTAGCCGGAAGATTTCCTCCGTAACTTTGTAAAGATCGATTTCGAGTTTGGCCTTGAAATTTTTTATGGAACAATTCTAGATCCAGCCACTATTCGTGCAGTATTGCCAATTAGTCTTCTTAAGCTACTATAGAACCCTTACCATCAGATTTGACATCTCTCGAGCTGCTGATGACGCTGTATTCAAATAGTTAAGCAATAGCAGCAATACTTACCTAGGGGTTCCCAGAATTGCTTGGGGTCTCAGAATTTCAGCTTTCAGGTCACTTTCATCTTGAATTGAAACTTGGTCTTTCAAAAATGGGGTGTTCGGGGTCTTCATTTTATCATACTTTCTGGCCCCATTGATTATAGATGTGTTCGATTCGATGTTAGAGTAGCCAACCAGCATCTCGCCATACTGGATGACATCGTCGGTGACGAGAACCTCAGTCTTACCAACTGCAGGGGCCAGAGAGGAGTCAATTTATTGGTTTTCCTTGTGAAGTGCAGCTGAATTGAAACTCCATTGCTTTGTAGGCATGTAATCGCTCCTGAAGTTGGATTCATCCACTGATATGATCACTGCATCTTCCAAGAATAGCTGCGCGAGCAGTCTTGACACCCAAAGCCTCTTCTCGTTGAAGGATGGGTCTCTATACTTCGCATTGGCGTTCTGGGCTTTGCCAAATCGTAAATGGAAACTTTCCTTGAGTACCTTTAATAGCGTAGCAACGCTGGGCACTGTTAGGTTCTTATATTCTTAGTCCTTACTCTGCAATTCAAGCAAGTTATGATGCAGGCGCCAGCCAGTGATCTTGTAGATGCCTTGCTGTTCAAGTATAGTAGCAATCGCCTTCAGCAACAGCGGGTTGCTCCGCGTATTCTTCCTCCCATTCTTGAGCTTTTGTTTTGGATTCAGCACTCTGTGCTCCACCTCATACTTGAACTTCTCGATTGCTTTGTATACAAATCGTCGATCCACACCCATCTCAAGTGCTATATCCTTGGGTTTCATGCCCTCCACCTTGTATTGTTAAACCACTTAGATTTTCTTTAGCGCCAGCTTCGCATCTCGGCGTTTCAGGTAAGGATTCTTGGAGGATCCATTCATTGGTTAATGGTTTGAGTAGTCACGATTTGATAAATCGAAAACCCCACCCTGCTCTTTCATGAAGTCTTGCAGGCCTTACCACAGCTCATCGTTCTACTTTATCTGCAGGTTCTTATGCATTACATTAGAGTTTCTCTACCCTGTATGCTGTTATGGCTTTCTAATCATACGAAGGTACTGCTCAAGGCCATAACAAAGCTAGTCATCAGTTGCCAAACTTGAAATATCGACTAACGATGATACTGCTCACTCAACATTGTCCAATGGCAGTCGTATGATTTGTCCACCCAGAATTCCCATCGTTGATGGCGGCACCTACCCATTGTTAAGGAGAGTACCTGAAGTGTAAGAGAGCTTCAATGGCTTAGGAATTGAGGGGAAGTTGGTGCCCAGCACCACCGATGTCCACTTGAGTATAGTCTTCTACTATGGCTTCAGCGCACTCTGCTTGATTTCCTCTAACTCTTGATTGCAGAGAAATCCAAAGTTCAGAATCGACTGCGATGAAAAGGAATTGTATGAATGTTCGCTACTAATCGATGATGTACTGAATGAATGTAACATTTCCAATAACTAAGTGCTGTTCCTTGTGAGGGGTTTATATATATTACAGTCTTTTAAAGTTTAATAGTTAATACTAATAACTCAAATAACACTAAAAACTCAAACCAATGAAAATCATTCTGAGATTTTGAACTATGATTTAAGTCCGATCTTTCAGAATTTTATAATTAATTTAATGATTTTCGAAGATTTCCTGCTTCCCACAGGAACTTTTAACTTCTCCAACACCGATTTCGATAAACTCAGGCACATCTCTTCAGCTATGTAAGGGGATCGTGCCATCAGATTGATGCTGCAACATGCCAAAGTGACTGTGGAGTGCAAGAACTCCAAGCAAAACCTGGTCTTCAACTGTTCCTTGTTCGAATTCCTCGCATCAGGAAATCCATTCAACATCGCCTTGCTCATGAAGAAGCTGATCCAGTGCAAAGGAATGAACCCTATCCTGACCGAGTACGTTTGCAAGCCAGCCAGTAACTTTGTCTCATAGATCATGAGTCAGGTTAGCATTAACACTGCCACTCAGTCTACGTTCACTCTCGCCGAGGCAGAATAATTCCGCAAGGACATGGATGATTTGATTTAATCTAAAAACATCAACATTCAGATCCAGAAAGGTTCAATTCAAAGCCAGACCAACTATACCATCAGTGGTAGTTCATTTTAAGTTAATTACCCTATGCCCGCAGACTACCAAGAGAAGAAGTTCACCAAGCCTACGACCAACTAAAATGTCAAGAGAGTCCTCAAGATTTCAGGACTCGATATCAAAAATGATGTTGAACTTCTGAATGCTTTCAAAGCCAAGTACAACGATCCCGCAGAACAAGATTTTGTCAAGGAAATCGAGGCTTTGGCAGATGAAGCTGTGGTATAAGAAGCTGAGAGACTGAAGAAGACCTCAAGGGGACAAAGTGCAAACCCATCACCTACTAACCCTCTACCTAAACCAGCAGCAAGCAGCCTAAACTCTTCGAAAAGTCGCACCCAAGTCAATCATTATGTTGAAGATGATGATGATGAGGATGATGATGATCAACAATCCCCCAAACAGATGAAGTAACGCGTGACCACTTCCTACAACCTGAGAAACATCCCCTCAGTGAAGAAGACCACCTTCGAAAGCGATTCCAAGAGCAAGTTTGCCAAATAAAGAGACTGCTATACCCCAGAGCCCTCAAGAAGCAGACTTCAAAGCCAGAGAGAGCCCAGCTAAAAACAACCCTACAGTGTGAGAAAGAGCAGCAATTTGAACAACTCTGACCATTCAGAGGAAAGGGAGACTCGATATGACAGACATCGCCAAAGCCAGACCAGGAAATCAGCTTATGGAAGCCAATTCAGCTGCGCTATGAGAGTTTCTAACTACGAACGACCTGCATGTGGTGTTACTGAAAGCATGATGAACATGAACTAAAGCGTTCCCCCCAATCCTAATGATAATTTCAATTGGGAATTGATTGAGGCAAAGCTAAAAGAGGACTATGAGATTATTCTCAAGAACACCATCGCGGAAGACCTGAAAACCTCTCACTACTTTAGAGATGTGAATTAACTTCTCACCCAGTTCGAAAAGAAATACACGAAGAGTGATTGCTTCGGTGAGTTCCCTCTTCTGGAAATGCTTTAGAATTCCCAAAAAATGAACTCTGGAACCTGTGCTGTTAACTTCTTCTTTGCAAACAAAAAAGTGGTCGAATATCAACTTGAGATGAAAAGAAAATCTTGCTTCGTTGAAAAAGACCTAGAGGTCCAGCTAATTACTCAAACAACATACAAGAGAATGCTTGGTAAGAGGGCTGAGTAAGTAGACCTTTCAGACGTGATAAAAGAAAATGAAAAGCAGAGATTAAAGAGACAGAAAACCTCTCTCAATTCACTCAACTAAAATAATATTGGTGGTGGTGATCCCGATGACGGAGAAGAAGACCAGTAAATGCTTAATGTCAATGCCAATCAAAGCAGCTTTGAGCAACACAGATACCCATTAAGTTCTCGCAAGAAATACCACCAGAAGACTCTAAGCTAAAATGTTGAGTAAGCATCTCAGAAGCTAAGTCAAGGACAAGCTTGACATGATCCCCAGCCATTTCTTATTCACTCGCTGTTGGTATGTCAAGGAGAGATTTGAAGAGTTACTGCCCTCAGAATATTTCCAATACCCATTCATGATTCAGAAAGCTAATGAATGCTTTGAGTACATACAGGATAATTTCGAGTCTTCTTGGTACAATTACACTGGTTCTCCCTTCTTTAACGCTTCTGTTTACAGACTAATGTTTACTCCTCATCGATTCATCCATTAACCAAACAGAATCAAGGATTACCAGTACAGGGACAAGCATGCATTCAATCCCAATGTAAACTTCTGCAGCAAAGTGCTCAATTGCCAACACTCGACTCCTTACCTCGACTAACTCATGCAGCTTGTGAACCTCTTGAGCGATGGCCTGGTTTATATCGAAAGGAGATCATTCTGTATGCTACTATGTGCACTCTTCAAAGCAGCCCCCTAGGCTATTGTGAACCCCCTCTTCTTGAACCCCATGAAGTTTCCTCTCTTGCATGCTCTCGACTGGCTTGTCTTAGATGAGTTCTCTAGAACATATGTATTCAAAAGGCTCGGTACAATAGATTACAATAAGGCAAGTTTCTATGAGCTTGGCAGCTTCGGCCAATAGTTTTCTGATAACGAAAAGCTTTTCTCTGATTATCTAGACGACAGGAACTCTATCATTGTAGAGCTGATCTTCCATCAACGTGGTCGAGACATTCCTCAGTCAATATTCGGGGTCATCCGCAAGAATGCTGATAAATCATTGACGATCAAATCTTCGTACAGTAAAAAGACTGTGTTGATCCCCAAAAGTATCGATTCGAAGAATAATGAATTGAAAGAAGCTTGCCAGGTGTTTATACATGATTTTACTGAAGACCCCGCGTTCTCTACAGGTATGAAGCAGGTATTCGAAGTGCGATTCTATGGGTGCAAGCTAAGATATGAAATGGAGAAGACTATTCTATACTAATACGACGATTTCCAATACAGGACTCGTTAATTTTTCGTGCGTTTCTTTTCTATGTAACATTTCCATTTGTCTAACTTAATTTATAGGTACTCATCAACTAATCTTCATCAGGCGTACATTGATTTGCATAGAGGAATTGGATACCTTCAGAATCAAGTGATAAGACTCACCTATGAAAAAGCCTCGAAATGTGAGACATGGAAGGAAGTTCCGAATGACTTAGTCATTTACTACAAGACCCCACTTTCGACCTACAAGAATTTCGACTACATTATTGAATTTGTTGATAGATTTGCTAATAAATCTATTTAAGAACGCTCTGATATGTTAAGTAAGAATTTAATGCTAGCTAAATATTTTAGGGTAAATGCTCGGAGGCTAAATAAATAATGGTGTGTCTGTAGCTTAGAAGGGATATCCTAACAGGCCTCTAAGCATTATTAACTCAATCTATCAGTTTAACACACTCGTCACCTTGGTTAAAAACCCTCCCAGAAATTCAGAGCTTCGCACAACCTCAAGGAAAGATCTTTTATTGGCACAGGATGTACTCGAAAGTCTTCATGAAACTTTTATGGAACTTATCCATAAATCTTACCAAGAGTATTTCAAGATTTATGAATCAACGTAAGCATATTTTAGATTAAAATTCTATAGTTATCTCTAACTGAAGGAGAATGAATTCCATCCTCTCGTAATGGCACTCAACTGGTCGATCCCTGATGATCTAAAGATTGTAATGGGTCTTATTCAAAGCCTCGCTGATTAAGCATAGAGAAATCCTCCTTGGCCAGATAATTATCTTTCAAAACAACAGAGATATGGTGACGAAATTTTTCTTGCCCTAAAAGACCAAGTAAAGAGACTTCCAATCAAAAATCTAGATGGACTGTCTGCCAGAGAATAAGCTCTGCTTGAGAACTCGCCATGGCTTCTCCACTTAGAAGCTTTCAAGAACAGGTTTTTGCACTACAGCTCCAAAAAGAATGACACTCTTCAGTAAGTGGATTTAAATTCTAACATTTCTTTATAGGAAAGTGATTGTTAAACCCCCATCATTCTACATCAGAAAAATTAACTAGCTTTCAAATGATCATGACAACGCTGTAATGTTTGAAGGACTTACACTCAACAGCATGATATAGATTAGTGATTCTGACTAAGATGTAGAAATGGAAGACGAAGACTTGATGCAGAGCTATAGACTTTCACAAACTCCCTCAAGGATTTCTAATTATGGACAGCCAAGCCAAGCAAATCCTTATCAGCAGTCCCATTCTATAAGATAGTCGCAAGCATTTGACAATGTACATGAGCAACATAGATAACAGTATCAGGACAAGATGCAAATCCAGCAAGTTCTCTCATCAGTGAACTAATTCTAGCAGAGAAATCCTACTGAAATTTATGGAACTACACCTATCGGAACATTTCCAAATTACCCCAATCAACAGTAATTCTATGAAGGAGTTCACCAAAACTACTCGTAAAACTATCACCAGCAAAGGGATTAATAGTAGTCTAGATTGTCAACTAACATGAATCAGATGCAGCAGCAGCTTCCTTCAGGGTACAACTTAAACAGAAAGGAAATGTTTAGAAGCAACATAAACTATGGCATGAATGATTTCTAGGGTCAGAAAAATTACCAGCAAGATGAAGGCTTCAAGTAAACTCAGAGCAGAGAAACGATTGGTAATGACATGTACAAGTATTACGCTGAAGATGTTACCCGCAGATAGGAATAGAGACAAAAGTAAAGGTAGCTCTTAAACATAGAAAACTGCCAAAACTACTTGATTTTCCTTCTTAAAATCAAAGCAAAGAGGTCCTATCCTTAAACAGAGGGTAAGCTAACGCAAATGCTTCGAATTCAAGAATGGATAGCAATCAAACGGGTTCCAATTCAAGGTAGAGGCCATCAAGTGTTAAATAATTCGATACTGATGAAGATAAAACTTAGATCATACTCGTGGATGATGAAAATTAACCAGATAAGGGACTCGGTACTTAAATTCAACAGATTGAACCAGACTAACAACACTCTATCAACTAAGGTTAACCCCTTGGTGATGGAAATGTTCCATAAACTAACTCTTAAGGTTGCAATGACACGTGGGGTAGGAAGCATGATGGAACAATTCCAGGTCTTTATGATGATATCTCAGACGAAAACACGGGATTGTAAAATTAAAACCATGGTTACGGCCAACAAAACGCTGGTCTTAATCAGGGGATGATGACGTCTAAGGACTAATAACAGTAAATATTCAATAGTATGGAGAAACCTGAGGCTGGGAATTCTTTATTTGGTAATACTTCTACCAATCGTGGGCAGAATCAATTTGGGGTTATACCTCAGTAAAACTCAAACCAGTTACCTGGTAGTTCCCATCATGAGACTTCTACCAGTGATGGCACGACTAGTAAGGGTATTACTCCTCAGAGATCTGACCTTTTAAGCAGATCTGCGCTACAGCCTCACCTTAAGAAGCAGCAAACTAGTAACATGAGCATCCCTAGACCCAAACCTAAATAGACTTCTCAATCACAGTAACATGATGAAACTCAGTAGAAGCAGATGAGTGAAGTAGAAAATGCTTCAAGAGATCAAGCTCACATTGACCAGGACGTTGGAGATCAAGCTAACACTGACCAAGACGTTGGAGATCAAGCTAACGCTGACCAGGATGCCAGAGATAAAGCTGCAAGAGACTAAGCCCCCATTGAACAAGCCGTTGGAAATCAAGGAGCAGAAAAAGCTGATTAAGAGTTGAATAATGAATGAGATTATGAAGAAGCTGTCAACCTGAAATGATGTTCACACCTAAGGGCAGCTTGGATCAACAGACTCCTTATATTTTGTTATATTCAAGCATTTATTTCATAGATTTTATATTGATAAAACTTAAACTTTACAACTGTACATATAGGATGTCTAAATCTTTCTCATCTAAAGTCTACTATTCATTAATTACTTTCTATAATTCACTTCTCATGCCATCAACCGCTTTGCTTCGCAGAGTGCATTAAAATGCCAGAATTCCCTTCACACTACAACAGTGCTTTATAATATAATTCCCACTTATTAATTATTAGTAAACTAAAAACCAGGAGGCACACATGGAACAGCTAAACTACAGAGACAAGCAGAACGAACCACTCAGGCTGCAATTCGTCTACCAGCACAACACGCCCAACGCTTACTAGGTTCAGGTGTACAGGAAACGCAAGTATCTACAGCAAGATGATGCTTTTGAGGTAGAGAATCATAAAGGCGACCTATCTGCAAGTGCGAGGAATTCAACATCAGTGTAAAGGCTGGAGCCGAGTTCAAACTTACAGTAGCCTCCTCAAACAACGACCAAGTGAGAGTGCTCATCACTCCTGTTAATGGCGAGTCATACATGCTTTCTAGCAGCGCTTGATCTACAAGAGGCATTGTAGCTGATGCTGGAGAGAGAGGAGGGGCACTTGAGAGCAGAGCCTTCAGATGATATAGAGTCTTTGATTTAATTTATGTTATTTAATACCTAATTCACTTCCCTAATTCACTCTCGATGTAACTCATCGAATATTAATTTCACACGCTTATAAAACTTTAATTCACTGCTTCAATCGTCGTGATCTGCTGAACTGAGGCTGTCTCACTGCTGAGGCTGGTTTGCTCATGAATTCTCTGTGCTGATGATGCTTAGCATGCATACAACGTGGAAGTGGAGAGTGCGATGCTATTTGTGCTGTGCTGGATTGCTATGATTACTACAACTCTCTACTTTGCGTCATCGCACTCCGCGATTTGTGCCTTGACCAAGCTACAATTGTAAGTATCTGCCTATATCATTAACAATATACAGAAGACTTGGGTCTGCATTGCAGTTGGAGCAGCTGGTGTGAGCTGCTTGCTTTACATGCTAAAGTTACTGTTCAATGAGAGCACTCTACTTCGAAGGTAAGCATATCAACTTGCTTCTCATTACAATGCCAGTTAATCCAGTATAGGATCGAGCTTTACGATGCAGCTCTGCTGAACACTTATTGAGCTGGTGAGTTTCTTGTGGAGGGAGGGAGGGCAAAGAAGCGTGAAGTAGGATAAGTAGGTAAGCTTCAATCCTTAACTTGCACAGAGTGCCAGCCATAGGGGCTGAGGATGAGTGGGTGTTAAAGCAGAATTACAGAACTTGGGCAGCGATTTCTAAACTACTACTCACTTTTGGCTTAGAAATTCAAGTAAGTCAAATCAAATTAATTTCAAAACCCCAAAACATGCTAATAATTTTTCTAAAGGGTTTTGGGTTTTAGACCTTGCACATGACAGTATAAACAAAATTTGAGAACAGAGAGTGTAAGTTACAAAAATTTATTTGAAGTATATATTATAGGACAGAAAAACTTAGAAAGAAAAGGCTACTTCAGCAATTTTTGAGATTCTACCTAAACCTTAATACCTAGATTTTAATTCAAATTCGCTAAATTAAACCAATACTTACAAAACTAAGATTTATCAAAATCCCAAATACTTTGGGTAATAATTCAAACAATAATAAAGATAATGTTAAAAAATCAAAGTATCTTGAGAATACTTTGGCCAAGTTAGCAGCCAGCCCTCGCCCAGCAATAAACTGAGCTCAGACCAGCCGTGAGGAAAAAAAGAAAAAGAAAGACAAGAGAGAGAAACAGACATTATAAAACCTATGGTGGCCACCTAATTGCAAAACAGAGAGAGAATCGTACAGATGCCGAAGCGCGTAAAATTGGTGCCGAAGCTCTTAAGTTGGGTGCCGAAGCTCGTAAAGTGTGGTGCCGAAGCGCGTAAAGTGGTGCCGTAGCTCGTAAAGTGGGTGCCGTAGCGCGTATTAAGTAAATCATAGTGGTATATCTCTTTGTGGGGAGTTCCACCCCACCTCTCTCTCCAACCTTGAGCAAATAAAATAATTAAAAAAGATAATATTGATTTTTAAAAAGATAATTGAAACATTTACTTACCTTATTTGATTTTGATCTGATCTTGTTCCTGCTGCTCGAATCTGCTGATGATCCTGAACCTAAAAATAATTAAATAAAAAGTAAAAGATTTTTTGAAAAGATTTTGGAAAAATACTTACCAGGATTTAGTTGAATTTAAAGTTGATGTTGCTGCTCCTCTGGTCTCTGCTGTCAATCTAAAAAGGTTAAGAAAATAAATAAGGAGACAAATGTGGTGGCCACCACAAACTAATAATGATCAAATCAAATCAAACCAAAAATTTTAATTATTATAACAATAATTAATTCCAACTTTACTTTAGTAAAATTATTCAGCAAATATTCGGAATTTTCTCGAATTTTCGGAGGCTAAGCCTCTATAATTATTTTTTAGAAAGTTGGAGGAACCGATGGTTGTGAACTTTAGGTTTAATTTAGCTGCTGCTAGCTCCAATTTGTGCTAATGTTGCTTAGTTTAGTTTTACTTACTTTACTTTGGTTTTTAGCTCCTTGTGCAACTTTTTGATATTTAAGTTCAACTTATAGAAAATTTGACAACTTTGACTAAGCTTTTACTAAACTAAACTTTGACTTTAAAACCCAGCAATCCTAAGCTCTGTAAGAGACTCTCACTTCAAGGGCTGGGGTACATACCCTGAAGGCCAAAGTGGCGTAAGACCTCTCAGGCTGTATCCTCGCCGAGGGCTTTGCAGGGCTGTTGCTGGTACTACAAGTAAAGAGCTTTGGGTTGGAACTTAAAGGCTGGTCTGAGTTTAGCTAACTTTAAAGCAACTTTTACTTAAAGTAAAGGAAATGTTCCTGGGATTGGTAAGTACTATTCATATTCTTAACTTCTTCTACTACTTTAGGTCACCAACAGGTGAGATCTCTTCAGCAGCTCACGTGTTACGAGTTACTTCTTGTGTTGCTTGTTTGTTAGTTTTAAACTTCGTTTCTTCGTTGCCCAAGCTAAGTGGTGGCTAGGTTTATATCTGGCTCACAGTGATATAGTTGTTTGTTTACTTCATATTTTAAGTCTTTAGGGTTTGTGAGTGGCTATGACCTGACTCTGACAACTATATTTGTCTGTCGAGGGGTCCTTTAGCCAGAGCAGCCAATCTCTGGTGTTTATTGCACTGGGGAAGGGTTGCTTGAAAGCAAT
>ARYC01020122.1:0-16033 GCA_000711775.1 Oxytricha trifallax
TTTCTTTTGAGGACTGTTCTAGTTATCCATTGGCTGAAGTGGTTTGGGTCTTTAATTTTTAGGGGTCACTTATTGAGTCTATTACTCCTCCTCTCCATCATCACCTTCTCTGTTGTCCATATTATCGGATTTAGATTTAATCTATTCATCTTCAACTCCTCCTTAGTCTTCTTCACTCAAATCTTCATCGCTTTGATTAATGTCATTATTCCTTGGTTGTTTTCCTAAGTAAGATGATTAATTTGATTTATTAGTGAATCTACTTTTCGGTACTTCTTCTTCCTCATCATCAAAATTTTCATTGAAACTGGAATCTTTAGCCTTATTATCAGACCCTTACCTATGTGTTTCTTACAAACTACTACCACTTCTATGGCTTTTAGCTTAGTTAATTTCTACTTCTTCTTAAAGTTTCTTTTTCTTTTTCTGTGTGCTTGAAGAGCTAGATTACTTTTACAGATTTTTTTGTTTATTGTTTACAAGTTAGTTTGATTTATCAGAATTGCAACCGCTTCGATTCGGGCTTTGAGAAACGCTTATATTCTTAGATTAAGAGTTCTGTATATTCTGTCGTGGACTCGGTTGTTGAGATGAAACAGGAATCTACTACTATTATCTCTAAGCGGGAACCTTGATTTAACTTGCTTACTATGGGTTACATTTGTTATTATTTGCAGTTTAAGTGGACCGGGCATCTTGGTTAGTGGGGTCAAGTTACGAAGATAGATTGCTTTTAGCTATACTTTGGTTGGGCTGTTTAGATTCCAACTTTTTGTCTCTTTTCCTCAAATGCTCTTATGATTCATCATCTTATTCATTCCATTGACTTTGTTCAAACTACTGTAAAGCCTTTACTGGAGTCTGAAGTTGACTATTTGTATATTATTCATAGGCTGTCCTCTTCTCACGTTGCTCGACATCAAGTTTCTTTGACACTGAATGGAATTATGTAGGCGTTTGGACAGAGTAAATGTGTTGTGGGCTTTCATAGAGCTTTTTTAAGCAATAGGAACTGAACGGTTTTCATATCTTATATAATCACGTTTATATCTCCAATTGGCCTGGGTTGACTATAAAATTTATGAAGAGACAAACATCAACTTACTTCAATGCTTTCCAAGTTTTTTATGTTGATGCACTGAATTTCTAGGCCTTCAAGAAAATACGCAAATACTGGTATTCATGGAATGGAGGTCTAAGTTTAGGATTTCTAGGGAGATCGTGACTTTATGGAATGAATGGATCGTTCTACTTTATTTCGTTGTTTTATTAATCGAATCTCTTGAGGTCCAATAAAGAAGAGTATCTATTGATGTATTGCCTTTGCTTAGAGCACATTAAAATGTTCATTATATTATATCTTAAGTCATAAGGGATCTCATAGTTTAACTCAATTTGTTAGACGTTTTACTGATTATTCGTATTTTTGCTAGTTTCGGTTTATCTGTATGTAATAATATTGTTAGAAAAGTATAATAATTACAAGTGCTTTAGTATAACGGGCATGCCAGGAACATTCTTAGTAATTACTAGCTATGCTGAATTAGAAATTTCATCAATAAGCTCAGTAAACTTATTATACTCAAGGGATAACCTCCCTTTAAAAAACTATTTCACGTCCTTATAAAGTTGGCCAGCTTATAAGATAGTGTCTAACAGAAATAAATGTTGAATTCATTGTGCTTTCCATCCATATGGTTCACATATTCCTATAACGTTTCATTTTTACCTTTATGGTTGAAAATAATTAAGCTTACCGAATTGACAATCTTTTGTTTGATCATCCTAAGAGCAATGTAAGATGGTTTAGTTTAGACTAATATGTCACAGTAAGGGTATTGCACATTATCGTACAATTTAAATTTCTTCTAGACTTTAGAGACCATCTTATCGACAAGCATGAACATATACTTTTCCTCTTTGGAAATATCTGCAACGCAATATTCCAGCTCTGTAACATTGTAGCTACAAAAGTTAAATAATAACAAAACTTACCAATTAAAAAACTTGACCCAAAAGTTTCTAAGTCTGTATTAGTAGCTCGCAGGGGTTCCAAGCATAGTGGTGGGAGGAGGTGTGTCTTATAAAGTTACCGAATAAAACCTCAGCTAAACTGGCATGTTAAGCCCAATTTAAAAAGCCTCATCATCCAGGATTTCATCGATCAAGTTAATAACATATTCCTGTTCTTTGCCTTTTTGATTGGTGAAAAGTTAGGGTATTTTAATGATCCCTCTCTTCATTGACATGGCAACAAAAAAGTAGTCTTCGTCCTCCCTTAACACCACAAACTCAGACCGAGGGATTGGATTATTATCATGAAAATAAACAACCTCGATAACCACAGAGCCCTCTCCATAGACGCGTTCACTTAGAGTGTCTAGATTCTTATGGGTAAGTTCAAATATCGATGGAAAGGCTGACAAGTTGTTTGTTGTATAATCTACCTCATGGAATATTGTGACTTTAAAAGGCTGCAACTTATAATTGAAGACCAGAGCATGGAGCACTTATCTTAAAGGGAAATTAAAAGGGTTCAGAAAGTGGTCACTTGTTATTTATTCAGGCTCAGAAGAATAAAATGCAGCCAGCATCATAAAGGTGGCTCTCAAATCATTGTAGACTGGACCATCACATAGTATATTAAGCAGCCCGAGAAGTTCGTTAGCGTATGAGTAGTTTTCGGGTTAATTGCAGATTTCTGGCTTGAAATAATAATCTGTGTTGAAGGCCTGCTTGTAATTTCTATTCTGAAAGAATTTGGTTTTATTTGATCCTGGAGAAACTTGATACCTAAAGGAGGTATGCATAAGGCGATGTCTATTGCATTGAAAAAAAGGTGATCCTGTGAACATAGCTTTCTTATATGAGTCGCAGTCGTTTTCAATGTATTTATAGAGTTTGACAGCATAGCCAAGAGTGCTCTTAATATGAACTATTTCGCTATCTGTGAAACTTGGAAGAGGGAAATCAATTATGTGAAAGCGATGGAGTATTGTATCTTCCTCACTATTCTCATTCAATAGTGGCTATACGTATAAGCGGGAGAGTGACTTCTTCTCCTTATTATCTTCCACTCTTCCATAATTTTTAGTCTCAGAACCGTGTTTGAAATCCTTGGTAAAGGCTGTGGGCTTTGATGGTTTCTGTGGTTGCTTTTGTTATTCAATTAGCTCTTTATTTTCTTTAATTTCGTGGTATTTATTTGGAGTTATCATGCCTGAAGTTTTCTTCAGTCGCAGCTGTTCATATGATAATTTTTCTTTGCTCTGATTGTTCACTTATCTCGAAATTTTCGATTTACTTTTCCCATTTTCTTGCATGATTTCTCTTTGTTCCTTCAGTTCTTCTATGTTAGAAGTAAGAACTTTCAACTCATCAAAGAATCTTAACCTGGTGTTTTTATAAGTGGCTTAGTAAAACCAGTAATTACAGTAAGGGCTCGCCTTGACAATTTCTAAGAAGCTGTGTATTAAGTCTTTTATTAAAATCTATTATTCTTCCCAAGTGCGTGGCTTAGTTTTAAAAGTTTCAATTTTACTTTGGTAATCTGACATTTGAGTTTCTTGGTATAATTAAATCATCTGTCCTTCTTGATTTGGTAATCGCTACTGCGAATATTGGTAATCTGAAATGCCTCTCACAGTTTAATTGAACGTATTGAGGTCTAAGTTGTTCTCCAGTTCTTCAAGATGATCTTTATCATCTTCTTACGAGAAAAGAGGGTTGATATTTGAATTGTTATTATTTTTCATCTAACTCAAAATCAATTAGGACTTTTGGTCTTTATTTACTTCTTACTGAAAAATATCACTGTTGGTCAAGAGTTTTTTAAATTGCATACTTCGATTATAATCATCCTAATTAGAGATATAGTTACCATCTCCAATATCTTTGTCTAAATCATCTTCCAAAGATATATTTATATATCCTGGATTTGGATTGTCAACTTCTTAATCTTTAATCAAGTCATCGAAACTGGAAATTTCTTCTTTTTTTATGAGCTTACAATTTTAAACATCTTGGGCTTTAACAGTGTGGGTAAGGAGTTCTAAGTCAGCAGAGCAAACAGTTTGTCTATCTGATTAGGGTATGTCAAATTTTTCTCCTTTCCTATATTTTGTATACTTAAGATTCTAAAGTCGGGTATGCCTCTAAGTAATTTCCTTGTTTTGTATAGCTTGAATCAATTCAAATTGGACTCCATCTAAGGATTTACTGTCGACCATATCTTAGAAAATTACAGGGTCCAGCTAAACAAGTGTTAACTACTTTATCGGAGTTGTATTTAATAAGGGGTTCTAGAGCTTATTTAAGAAAATCGCATAGACAATCTTCACAAAGAGTTGAAAGTACGGCTTCTCAACTAGGGTTTCGTTTTTTATAAGGCTATCAAGATAACAGATGAACAACTTGATCCCTTCAGTGTCATGAGAACATAAGAACTCAAATACTGTCCCTGAAAAAGTACAAAGGGGCGCTTTATGACTCTAGTATTAGAGAGTGTAGAGCTATGCAATTTCAAGATCAGAGTCTCCTTCCTTGTAGGCATAGATAATCTTATCAATATCTGTCGGTATGAGTTTGAATTTTACGTTTCCAATGAGAGAGTGATGTGTCATTGTTTCTTTTTAATAGAATTATAAACAATGTATCCAAATATCCTTAATAATTTTAATTAAATAATTTTGATTAAGCATAGCTATAAAGATAAAAGCTAATAATAAATGAGGGACTAAAGAACTAATACCCCTAGGCAGCAAATATAATAGCACACTTAAGAAGAATCTAAGGATGCGTCTTATTCAGGAGTTTCTTGCTCACAGAATTAAATATTGAGCGACGAGTTTCTCATCACTAATGCCCTGACTGAAATCAAGCCAAGCAAAGTTAAGGCTTAAGAGAAATCTATTGTTAAATGGACTCCTGTCGTGCTTGGTAAATTATTCCCAAACGTTATTTAGTCAACAAAGTTCACATACAATTCTGGATAACTGTTAAACAGTGGTGAAGTCCCTGTACAAATCTAGAAGCTTACAGGTGGAGCAATCATAAAACTTCCTTAAGAAAAAATTCAAGAATATTTAGCTAGCAATGTTGATGTTTGTTACATATAAAATGATGATGAGCTTTGCAAATTCCTTGAAGCTTACCTTCAAAGTTTTCGACTTGCCAGAATCAGGAATAAACCAGTTATGAATAATTAAGGAAGCGACACAAGCAATAATATTACAGGAGGATGTAAAGTTTATGAGTAACGAGGAGCTCTTAGAGGCAGTCAAAATTTAATAGATGCACTCAACGAGACAATAAAATAAAAAGGCAAATCCTAGAAGTTAATTAGCAATCCTTTTTTGAAGAAAAGAGAAGCTAAGCTCGCATGTAAGAAATTAGAGGTTATTAATCTATACTATAACGAACAATTAAAGCCTCGTCAAGTGGCTAAGAAATTGAGGATGGATGTGGATGTTGTATATAAGACTATCGAAAAGTTTAAGTACGAGGTCAAGCATAAGATTCTTGATCCTGAACCACAAAAGAAAGTGGGTAGAAAAGGGCTTTGTGGGAACTAGCTCTTGCTTGATTCTATCCAGGCCTACCTAGAACAGAACGGAATTTACGAAGTTACAGGATAGAAGCTTCATAATTATTTATTAAACCTGGCTCAAACAAAGCCAGAGTGTAAGCTACTTAAGGTGCCTTGCGTTACCACTCTTCAAAAGATTCTGTGAGATAAGTTCCATCTAAGATATGGGAAAACTCAGGCTGCTAATACAAAGTATAGAGACCCGAACTTCAATGAGAAGAGGCTCTGGATTAGCAGGTTGTTGGCTCAGTTCTTATATGAGGATGCAGTTATCATTTCAGTTGATGAGAGCAACTTCCGATCGGACTCGATGCCCTCAAAGTAATGGAGCTTCAACATTAAAGATATGCATCGAGATTCTGCAAAATTACAGAAGCGATAAAAAAGGTTGCAAAATGATAGCATGATCCTCGCTAGCGATGACAAACTTTTGTATGGAAAAATGCTCCTCAAAATGGATCAAAGTTCTGATTCTTCAACTTCAAAATTCTCAGAGAGCTTCCACCTGGAAAAAATTGAAAATGTTGGGGAATAATTAGAGAAGGTTTCAAATTCATTTGACTTAGGGTTTTCTAAAAATTGTAATTAAAAGGTTGGAAATATTAAAAATGGAAAATTCGGTATGGCTAAGTCAACTTCGTAAGCAATTAGCCATTTTGTAATGAAAAGCTTTATAGGACCTAAGGTAGGATAGGGGTTTAAGAAATATCCTAGACGCCAAAGAAACTTGTCAGCACTCCAATCTAAATTCTTGGACCAAAAGTCCTAAGGGGGTCAAAGTAGTCATCGAAAACCAGTAATTATAGTTAGAAAACCATTGAAAATACTAAGGTAATTATTAATGCATAATACTTTTAGGGAAATCCATAACTGAAACCATTAAAAAAGCAACTTCAGACCCCTTCAATGAAAACTCGGCTTGCATTTACAAAGGATCTCTCCCCGATATTAGAGGTCCCTGAGACCTCCAATTAGAAATTCAGCTTGACTAAAACTTTTCAGAGTTTCCGCATAAATAGTTCAGTGAAATCAGTAATGTCTGAAGACAATTCAGCTTCAAAAGTGAAGAGTGGTTTAACTCCTATTCTCGATAAAATATCAAAAATAAAACTGGAATCTTCGAGGAAGAAGTCTGTTGACCTAGGTGCCGAAACCAAGTTGGAAAGTCGGTTTGCGGTCACTCCTAGGAAATTAAAACTCTCAAGTAGCTTCCACAAAGACTCATCGAACCCTGGGTCAGAGCAGGGAAACTTGCAGAGTGAAAGGGGCTCTTACTAAAAGCTTTGGCCCCAGCTATTTATAGACCCTCACTTGAAAAGCATTAAGGAATACTAGAGCGAGATGAAGCAGAACCTGGGACACTATGGGATGAAAGTGAGAGAGTTGTCAATTAAGAAAAGCTCAACTAAGAGATAGCAATTCTCAATGTCTTATATTGCTGCGATTTCCTAGGATAGAATTATCTCCAGTCAAGTGATAGAAGGAGCTTTTGACTCAGTTCTCTTTGAAAACTTTATCTACCATACCTTACGCAGTGTAAGAACTGACAAAGAACTACACTCGAAGAAAGTGGTCCTGCTGATGGACAACGCAGTCATTCATAAATATTCAGAGATGTTAGCCACAGCCAGAAAGTTTAAAGTGAATGTGCTCTTCAACGCCGAATACTCGCCTTGGCGCAATCCAATTGAGCAGTTATTCTCCTTTACAAAGAAGGAGATGAAGATGGACACTATTCAGAACAAGTAAGTTTAAATGGGCTTTACACTTTTAGGCAGCAATTAGTGAAGAGGGTTGCTGAAATCGTTCAGAATTTAAGAAAAGAAGACATCTAGGGGATGTGGGCATTCAGTATCAAGAAGTGGATTCACACTCTTCGGTTCGGTTTTGTGTGATGATGTTTGTTTCATAGCTGAAGTAGTGTATAAAACCTGTTTCCCTTTACAATTTCCCCTGTCATGTCAGTTTTAAATTCATCGCAGATTATTATAATTAATAACACTATTTATATTTTACTTAAAAATGTCCTAATTCACTCTTTACAACACTCAATTCTAAAATACTGCTTCTATTTCACATTTGCACTCTTAAAATGGCCACTTCCTTCGCGATTCTACTTAGTTGCATTTCCTTTATATTATCGCAATCATGCATGAATGCCATATTTCGGCAAAACTTCCAAATTTTAATGGAGTTACCCTACTTTCAAGCCCCTTTTCGGTAAATGAGAGAGGTTTTTATGAAAAAGTCCCTATTTTGCTCTAAACTACATAAGTCTCTAAAATCGCCAATTTGGCAAATCTCCCAACTTCCCTAATTATACAGACCCCTAAATTTGAGATGTATCAATTTGTACAAATACATGTATGATTTTGACCAGTCCCCTAAATTTTTTGACCAACTACTAATAAAAAAATGACACATGGCAACAAAAACACAGGGGTTTTGAAATTGAGGGGATTTGGGGTTTACGCATTTTTCCATTGGTCTAATTATATTATTTATTTAATTTTAATTTTATTTTCACAATTTCCTGATTCAATTCTATTTTAGCAATATTAGTGCTATTGATCTTAACCACCTTTAAATTTCTATCACCTTGCAATTCTAACTTGTTTTAATGATTCTTTTTCAGGACAACTTTTCCGTAATTATTACCTCCAATGCCCTGGTAGCTTTTAGTCATTGTGTTTTCAGTTATAGCAGTGTTTTATTAATTTTTATGCAAATTCACGTAGTTATCCCATTCTGTAGTGTCGTTAACCCCAAAACCCCCTCTTGTAATATCATTCTAAGTATTAATGTTTGTGATATCTGGCTCTCTTCTTCTCTTTTAAATTAAAACATTTTAATATTATAAATGCTCTGAATTATAAATCCTACTATTTAAAAATCTTATCAGGACTGCGTAACATTTCATCTTCACGCTTTTGAATCCTTTCCCTCTCACTTCTAACCCTCTAATCTTACCAGTATTTAATTTAGTAGATTTATTTCAAAATTGATGACACAAATATTCTATGTGAGAAAAATCCTATCATTAAAAAGCACAATTTTAAATAATATAGGTATTTTTATTAAGTAAATTTAAGTTTTTTTACATTAATTTTTTACTAAGAAAAGGTAAAAGTAATATAATTTGTTAGGATATAGTTTGAATAAATATATATAAGCCAAGTGTATATAAAGACTGTTGAAGACCACCGATATCTCCTAACAACACTAATATTGAATATACTTATCGGTTATAGATGTCGTATAATAAAATTTAGTTATCAGATTTTATAATTATGATAGATATGATATTTGCATTGATAATTGCATATTCTACTTGCCTATTAGAAAAATATATTATATTTATTTTTCATTATATCTATAGTCATAACGAATATACATAGCCACAAATTCACCAGCTGCTTCATCATAGAAATCATCATATGTGCGTTAATTAGACACTTAAGCAAATTCCAAAGACTGTTTCTATCCTAATTTCCCCATATATTTTAAAATATAATTGTTAGATAAACATTAGAATTATATATTAATATTAATCCTAGTTGAAGCAGATCATCCTGTAACTGTGCTTCTTATTTTTAAATATAAAAATTAGCCATTCTGTTAATTCGAGTGTCTAATTCCCAAAAAAGCGAGTCGTCTATGTATTGCTTCACAGGGCTATTGAAGTCTTAAAAATCAAAGTACTAGTTGATAAATTATTATTTATTATACTTTACTTTTAAGTAAATTGATCAACACGTTTCTAATAAATTATTATTAAATTTAATGAATATTTGATATTAAGTTTTAAATTTGATAAAGGCAACTTTGAATTACTTAGCATTAAAGAATGTGTCAATTTCTTCTTTAGATGCACAAACAGTTTTAGAACTTGTAGAATTCTTGCACTTAAGCAATTTAATGTCCAAGTACCTGAATTCATTCGAGTAGAAATCCCCCTATAGACTATAGTTTGAGTTCTTAAAGCACATCATGTCGCTAATGCCATATTTCACTATTTCATCTGTTTTAGGGTATTTTAAGAGACATTTAAAGTGAAAAATTAAGAAAATAACATTAAAAACTATTAAGAGCTCGGTACCACATCTCTCAAAAGGAATAATAGTTCTGGTTCTTAATCTAACTGGATTGCCGTTACTATCAAGTTAATCTGTATAGTAGAAATAAGTCTCCCTGATTTGATATGACCCGTATTTAGCATCAATTTAATTATTTTATAAAAAAACATACTTCAAATTATTAGTAGATTAATTCTAATGATCAAGAGGCACTCCAACACCAAATGCGAGGTCAAATCCATATTCGTATGGCTTATATTTTCCAGCTATTAATTTTATATTCTTCTTAAAAAATATGATTAATTCATCTTAAAATAAATCAGCTGTATTTAAATCTTATTGGAATGACGCTTTACTGATATTGGGGTCATTTCTTGTGAAGAGCACAATCGATCTGAAAACAGAGAAAGCCAATATCATAAAGATTATCAAAACAGATGCAAAAGCTCCTGGCATTGTTTTAAAGCTATCGTCACCTTCACATAAAAATAATAATTTTCCCGAAACCCCAAATTTGATGATTCTATCTATGTTTAATTAAAAAGTAATCACCTTTATAAGTTGTTCCAACCGAGACCCCCCCTCCCAGGCCTAAAACGAGACCCCCCCTCCCACCCTAACTAGACCCCCCCTCCCACCTCAACAACATCCCTATTCATATGAAAATTTTGATTCTCGATGTTTATATCATTTTCCTTCATGACATCTTGATCTCATAATATTTTTTATACATAAAATATATCATTATTTTAAAAATATTTTTTCAACAAATCAAATACTACTCTTAATTAAATTTCTTATTTAACAACTTTCACTACGTCTGCCCACTTTATTATTTAGATACTCCCATAATAAATTGATTGAAAATATATTTCCATTTGATTCGATAGTAATATAATAAAATTTATGAGCTAACAAACTCATACAACTTTATTTAATCTGTATTCGAAATACGATTAATTTTTCTAATGTATTTTTCCAATTTTCTATAATAATTATTGTAGAAATACATTTGAATTCAAAAAAATATTTTAATAAAATAAATATAATTCAAAATCGTGCCAGTTAAAGTTGCCAATTTAAACGATCTTGGGCTCATTCGATAGAGAATTCAAAATTAGCTGAACTTGACAATTAGAGGTACTATTTTAACGCATCCCTGGAGCGAGATAACTCGACTTTAATGAAAACCTATAAATTAATGAAATTGAACACTCAAATTAAACTCAAGTTATCTCGCTCAAGGGATGCGATAAAATAGTACTCTAATTGTAAAGTCCAGCTAATTTTGAATTCTCTATCGAATGAGCCCAAGATCGTTTAAATTGGCAACTTTAACTGGCAAGATTTAGAATTACATTTATTTTAATTAAAATATTTTTTTGAATTCAAATGTATTTCTACAATAATTATTATAGAAAATTGGAAAAATACATTAGAAAAATTAATCGTATTTCGAATACAGATTAAATAAAGTTGTATGAGTTTGTTAGCTCATAAATTTTATTATATTACTATCGAATCAAATGGAAATATATTTTCAATCAATTTATTATGGGAGTATCTAAATAATAAAGTGGGCAGACGTAGTGAAAGTTGTTAAATAAGAAATTTAATTAAGAGTAGTATTTGATTTGTTGAAAAAATATTTTTAAAATAATGATATATTTTATGTATAAAAAATATTATGAGATCAAGATGTCATGAAGGAAAATGATATAAACATGAGAATAAAAATTTTCATATGAATAGGGATGTTGTTGAGGTGGGAGGGGGTCTAGTTAGGATGGGAGGGGGGTCTCGTTTTAGGCCTGAGAGGGGGGGTCTCGGTTGGAACAAAAAGCGCAATTGATTTATTGGCCGTAATATCAATTAATTTGAATTTAGAGGAGACCGAATGCCACATTGATTTATTGCTAACAGGGGCTTTGCGGGCACTCCGCATAGGTTTTGGAAATATATTTTCCATTAATTCTGCTTGTCGATAATTTAATTGATTTTATAGATATATATTAATTTAAAGGTGTTAATAAAATAAGCGTACTAAAATATTAATAATTGATATACCTATTCACATCTATATATATATATATATTTAATTAAATGCTATTTTTGTGGAATATTCTTAATTAAATAGTCAAAAAGCATGTTTCTTAACTTTTATTAGCTATTTAACATTAATTTTTACAAATAAGATATACATATGCTCAATGTATTGCATTTTATTGTCAAAAATAGAAGAATCACTAAATATATATAAAATTTAGAGAAGGTTTTAGGGTATTCAACTTATTGAGAAATTAATTTATAATAAGTGCATTACTCACTTCTAATCTACTGTGAATATTACAATTACAATCTCATTTTACATAAAATGGAAATGATCACTTTATTGTTAGTACATTAGATTAGAGTGAAGTGTCTCTTTTTTATCAATAAATTGAATATATACATCAATTTACCAAAGTTGCTACGAAAAAGTTTTTAATTGCTTTTGAGAAATTTTTAGAATAAAGTCGACTATAATCAATCACAAAAATGTGATCAATTAATAGGACAGTATATTGATTTTCCTCTCATAGCAATTATATACTCTAAGCAGCTTCTTCATTGATGCTTTTATAGGAAGTACT
Source organism: Oxytricha trifallax (assembly GCA_000711775.1). Taxonomy (NCBI): domain Eukaryota; phylum Ciliophora; class Spirotrichea; order Sporadotrichida; family Oxytrichidae; genus Oxytricha; species Oxytricha trifallax. The sequence continues at coordinate 12,297 of ARYC01020122.1, forward strand.
ATTGACTGATATTCATAAGAAAGTGATGAACATCAATATTTTTAGATCTACATCAGATTACTGATTATTCATAAATCTTGATCTTATTAGGGAGCTTGGCCACCTCTTCCTCTGTAGCCTCCGCGAGGTTGATAGCCACCTCTACCGCCTCTAGTTTGGTAGCCTCCTTCTTGCTAGAATGAATCGTAGCCACCGCTGTAACCTCCACGGTAGCCTCCACGCTCACCGCCAGAACCTCCGCGTTCACCACCATAGCCGCCGCGATCTCCACCGTAGCTACCGCGATCTCCACCGTAGCCTCCGCGTTCACCACCGTAGCCTCCACGGTCACCACCTTGATGGTAATTGTTATTACCTCCTCTTCCTCTATAAAAGTTTTCTCCTAGATAATTACCACCTCCTCCAGAGTATGGTTGGTGAGATTATTCTTGATCATAACCACCTTAGTAGCCACCATGATATCCACCTCTTTAAGCATTACCACGGTAGTTTGCACTATGGCCACCTCTGTAGCCACCTCTACCTCCACGACCTCCTCTGCCTCTGCTATTATCATATTGGAAGTTTGCAGAGCTGGTCAATCCGAATGTCTCTGCGTCTTTCTTTCTGAAATCGCTTCTTATTTCATTGGGATCATTCTTCTTCTGAGTGGAATTAGATATGCTGTCAAAGAAGCCTGCTGACTTATCGTACTTTGGCTTTGCTTCTTCTTTGTTGGGGTCATCTAATCCTGCTGCAGTGGCATTTTCTTCATCTTGAACTCCTTGCCTCTTTTCTTCCTCAAGGTTGTTCTCCTTGAGTTGATGCTACTAAAAGTCAAAGTTTTCCTTCAGCTGCTCTTTCAAAGATTCATTAGGATTTTGCTGGAGTTCACCAACTATTCTCTTTGATTGATATTATTATGAGTGGCCAACTCTGTTTCCACCTTAATACCCTCCTTGATATTGATTTTGATGGCCTCCTCCATAGCTTCCACCTCCTTGGCCTCTTCCGCCTCTGCCGCCTTAGTAGCCACCTCTTTGATGTTACTATTGCTGATTGTATGATGATCTTTCATTATATGGATCTTCGATTTAATGATTTTATTGATAGTGATGCTCCTATTGCTATTGCTACTGCTATTACACATTGCTCTAGTTTCTCCAATTGCTTCCTGTATTATTCTACTATTACTGCTGTGTGCTACTGCCCACTTATTTCTTCTCATCCTATTGCTAAGTAGGTTTCTTCTCAGTGCTAGTGGATAAGATTGCTGGGTCAAGGAGAGTATGATTGGGTTTTTCTATGATTTTGAAATCTTTGATGTGATCCACTTTGAACCTGGCCTCTTGAATTTCTGCGTCTGCGGGCGGGATCTCGTTTTAGCCATTTCTGCGCCCTTCAGAACCGTAACTCTTCACGTTAATGAGAGTCATGGCTTTATTTATGGGGTCTATCTCGCTGAGCACTCCTTCATACCTGACTTAAGCTATTGTCAGAATCTGTAATTTGCTTTTTAAATAGTTCATACTTAAAATACTGAGATTCCTTACAAACTATTTAAATCACACACTCATTAACACACTTTAAATATTTAATATTTGCTTCCTAGGATGTTTTGCGATTGAAGCCCTCCATAGGCGGCTGCTGGTTTTTGTTCTACCTTGGCATCAGCTGCTGGTTGTTGATTAGCTGATGCTGCTGTTGTTGTTGAATTTACTGTTGTTGACATGTTATTTCTTTATCTATTTACGTGTATAAACTTGATATTTGAATGCTGAGTGATTTTTGATTGCGAAATGGGAATGTGGATGGATAATATTGCTTAAAAGCAAAATATTAAATAGTGAAAATTTAACTAAAAATTTCAAATATAAATACAAAAAGGTAGAATCATATAAATCAAGCTGAATTCGAATAAATTGTTTTATATATTATTTATTCAAAATATAACTTATAAGTATGCACTCACAATTAATTATGGATTAAATATAAAATAAATCCTTTTTGTTTTGATCTATAAAAATTAGACTACTTATTTGTGCATAATTTTTTTTTCTTATTTTAATTTAATTAATAACACTAATTAGATAATACTTAAGTAATACTGTAGCCCTATTAGGCGAAAATTATAATTAATATAATTAAAGATTATAATATTCTTGCAAACAACTTTACAAATTTTAAATTCAAATGCATAAATAAATAAAAAAATTATTAATCATAAACAGAACAAAATGAATCATAGATCAATGATCTTCCTTCTATTAAACTTATCAACAACAACAAATGTTTTTAATAAATTTACTATATGTTTAATAGCGACTGTTATGACAATAACTTAATCAACATCCAAGATAGAGAGAAACAACATAGAAGAGTTATAGAATCAGATTAGAATTCAATACTTAGAAGATGATAATGATACGCATGACAAGTAGAATTTCATTCATGATTTCAAAATTCCACCTTATCCCAATGAAGAAAACAACAATAAACAATCACCACTTGTGAATAACGATCAAATTTAAAATCAAATCTCACAGTAAAACATGAAATATTTCTCCTACTTCCTGTTAACAATCCTCTTGTTAGTCATACTTAACAAATTGAAAGCGAAATACTTCGAGTGGTCGACTGGTAACTTTACTTAAAGAGTGCGGGATGTGCAGTTCGCAGATAGAATAAGTGGTTAGGAATTTGAAAGACAGAAGAGAAACTACACTTAGGAATAAGTCAACAGGTTGATTAAGAGTCAGGAATACTAGGAGAGATCTCGCTTGATAAAGAGGCTGCATTAATACTGATATATAATATGAATGTGGTAAAGAGAATGTTTTAGAGTTTGTAAAGTAATGATAAGTTATGTATTGAGAATAAAAGCTAAAAATAAATGTATTCTTGATTTTTCATTTTTCATTTTGAATCAAGAATCAGGTGGATTTATCTTGAGTTTTGGCTATTTTGTATAAATGAAATAGAAAAATAAATTAATCAGACAATTTAATGCTTTAATTATTAAATTTCATCCCCTTCTTCTTTGAGGAGATAAAATATGATTTTTACTTAGATTTTTTGTGATATGTTAATATTAAACTTAAAAATAAACAATGCAAACCTATTTTTGTTTTTATTGCTTTTCTACCCAAAGAGAGTTAACAAAAACTATTTCGTTATTCTTTTTACGTAAAATTGCATTGTTTATTTATAGCTTTTAAATCTTGACAAACGTGTGTGTGGGTGTCACTTAATAATTATTATTAATTTCAAAAATATACGAATTTTATATTCAAAGATATTCAAATAAAATAAAGTAGTTAAAAATAGGGATAAAAGCTCGATAAAAAGTTCAATGATTATTATACTAGTAAAGTTAATTGAAAACTTATTTAATATATTTAAACTACAATAAATTTTTAACAACAGCTGTAATGATGAGCTAATCCCTCTCTAAGATAGAAGAAGATAAGATCATATTAGTCTTTGACAATATTATTCTAAAATTAAATGCTTAGAAGAAACTATAAAGCTCATGACAAGCAGAGTTTCATTCATGACAAACGATTTTGCAATCATGATTTTAAAACCCCAAAACACTCTCTAGACAATATTACTCAACAGCAATATTAAGTAGTTGTTGAAGATTTCAGTCATGACATCGAAACCCCAAAACATTTTCAAGACAACAATAGTCATTGACTTAATTAAGTAATGAGTGATGACTCACTATAAAATCAAATCTCAAATGAAAACTTCGA
>ARYC01020123.1:0-10756 GCA_000711775.1 Oxytricha trifallax
TTCAACATTAAAGATATGCATCGAGATTCTGCAAAATTACAGAAGCGATAAAAAAGGTTGCAAAATGATAGCATGATCCTCGCTAGCGATGACAAACTTTTGTATGGGAAAATGCTCCTCAAAATGGATCAAAGTTCTGATTCTTCATCTTCAAAATTCTCAGAGAGCTTACACCTGGAAAAAATCGAAAATGTTGGGGAATAATTAGAGAAGGTTTCAAATTCATTTGACTTAGGGTTTTCTTAAAATTGTAATTAAAAGGTTGGAAATATTAAAAATGGAAAATTCGGTATGGCTAAGTCAACTTCGTAAGCAATTAGCCATTTTGTAATGAAAAGCTTTATAGGACCTAAGGTAGGATAGGGGTTTAAGAAATATCCTAGACGCCAAAGAAACTTGTCAGCACTCCAATCTAAATTCATGGAGCGAAAGTTCTAAGGGGGTCAAAGTAGTCATCGAAAACCAGTAATTAAAGTTAGAAAACCATTGAAAATACTAAGGTAATTATTAATGCATAATACTTTTCGGGAAATCCATAACTGAAACCATAAAAAAAGCAAATTCAGACCCCTTCAATAAAAACTCGGCTTGCATTTACAAAGGACCTCTCCCCGATATTAGAGGTCCTTGAGACCTCCAACTAGAAATTCAGCTTGACTAAAACTTTTCATAGTTTCCGCATAAATAGTTCAGTGAAATCAGTGGTGTCTGAAGAAAATTCAGCTTCAAAAGTGACGAGTGGTTTAACTCCTATTCTCGATAAAATATCAAAACTAAAACTAGAATCTTCGAGGAAGAAGTCTGTTGACCTAGGTGCCGAAACCAAGTTGGAAAGTCGGTTTGCGGTCACTCCTAGGAAATTAAAACTCTCAAGTAGCTTCCAAAAAGACTCATCGAACCCTGGGTCAGAGCAGGGAAACTTGCAGAGTGAAAGGGGCTCTTACTAAAAGCTTTGGCCCCAGCTATTTATAGACCCTCACTTGAAAAGCATTAAGGAATACTAGAGCGAGATGAAGCAGAACCTGGGACACTATGGGATGAAAGTGAGAGAGTTGTCAATTAAGAAAAGCTCAACTAAGAGATAGCAATTCTCAATGTATTATATTGCTGCAATTTCATAGGATAGAATTATCTCCAGTCAAGTGATAGAAGGAGCTTTTGACTCAGTTCTCTTTAAAAACTTCATCTACCATACCATACGCAGTGTAAAAACTGACAAAGAACTACACTCGAAGAAAGTGGCCCTGCTGATGGACAACGCAGTCATTCATAAATATTCAGAGATGTTAGCCACAGCCAGAAAGTTCAAAGTGAATGTGCTCTTCAACGCCGAATACTCGCCTTGGCTCGATCCAATTGAGCAGTTATTCTCCTTTACAAAGAAGGAGATGAAGATGGACACTATTCAGAACAAGTAAGTTTTAATGGGCTTTACACTTTTAGGCAGCAATTGGTGAAGAGGGTTGCGGAAATCGTTCAGAATTTAAGAAAAGAAGACATCCAGGGAATGTGGGCATTCAGTATCAAGAAGTGGATTCATACTCTTCGATTCGGTTTTGTGTGATGATGTTTGTTTCATAGCTGAAGTAGTGTATAAAACCTGTTTCCCTTTACAATTTCCCCTGTCATGTCAGTTTTAAATTCATCGCAGATTATTATAATTAATAACACTATTTATATTTTACTTAAAAATGTCCTAATTCACTCTTTACAACACTCAATTCTTAAATACTGCTTCTATTTCACATTTGCACTCTTATAATGGCCACTTCCTTCGCGATTCTACTTAGTTGCATTTGCCTTTATATTATCGCAATCATGCATGAATGCCATATTTCGGCAAAACTTCCAAACTTTAATGGAGTTACCCTACTTTCAAGCCCCTTTTCGGTAAATGAGAGAGGTTTTTATGAAAAAGTCCCTATTTTGCTCTAAACTACACAAATCTCTAAAATCGCCAATTTCGCAAATCTCCCAACTTCCCTAATTATACAGACCCCTAAATTTGAGATGTATCAATTTGTACAAATACATATATAATTTTGACCAGCCCCCTAAATTTTTGACCAACTACTAATAAAAAAATGACACATGGCAACAAACACACAGGGGTTTTGAAATTGAGGGGATTTGGGGTTTACGCATTTTTCCATTGGTCTAATTATATTATTTATTTAATTTTAATTTTATTTTCACAATTTCCTGATTCAATTCTATTTTAGCAATATTAGTGCTATTGATCTTAACCACCTTTAAATTTCTATCACCTTGCAATTCTAACTTGTTTTAATGATTCTTTTTCAGGACAACTTTTCCGTAATTATTACCTCCAATGCCCTGGTAGCTTTTAGTCATTGTGTTTTCAGTTATAGCAGTGTTTTATTAATTTTTATGCAAATTCACGTAGTTATCCCATTCTGTAGTGTCGTTAACCCCAAAACCCCCTCTTGTAATATCATTCTAAGTATTAATGTTTGTGATATCTGGCTCTCTTCTTCTCTTTTAAATTAAAACATTTTAATATTATAAATGCTCTGAATTATAAATCCTACTATTTAAAAATCTTATCAGGACTGCGTAACATTTCATCTTCACGCTTTTGAATCCTTTCCCTCTCACTTCTAACCCTCTAATCTTACCAGTATTTAATTTAGTAGATTTATTTCAAAATTGATGACACAAATATTCTATGTGAGAAAAATCCTATCATTAAAAAGCACAATTTTAAATAATATAGGTATTTTTATTAAGTAAATTTAAGTTTTTTTACATTAATTTTTTACTAAGAAAAGGTAAAAGTAATATAATTTGTTAGGATATAGTTTGAATAAATATATATAAGCCAAGTGTATATAAAGACTGTTGAAGACCACCGATATCTCCTAACAACACTAATATTGAATATACTTATCGGTTATAGATGTCGTATAATAAAATTTAGTTATCAGATTTTATAATTATGATAGATATGATATTTGCATTGATAATTGCATATTCTACTTGCCTATTAGAAAAATATATTATATTTATTTTTCATTATATCTATAGTCATAACGAATATACATAGCCACAAATTCACCAGCTGCTTCATCATAGAAATCATCATATGTGCGTTAATTAGACACTTAAGCAAATTCCAAAGACTGTTTCTATCCTAATTTCCCCATATATTTTAAAATATAATTGTTAGATAAACATTAGAATTATATATTAATATTAATCCTAGTTGAAGCAGATCATCCTGTAACTGTGCTTCTTATTTTTAAATATAAAAATTAGCCATTCTGTTAATTCGAGTGTCTAATTCCCAAAAAAGCGAGTCGTCTATGTATTGCTTCACAGGGCTATTGAAGTCTTAAAAATCAAAGTACTAGTTGATAAATTATTATTTATTATACTTTACTTTTAAGTAAATTGATCAACACGTTTCTAATAAATTATTATTAAATTTAATGAATATTTGATATTAAGTTTTAAATTTGATAAAGGCAACTTTGAATTACTTAGCATTAAAGAATGTGTCAATTTCTTCTTTAGATGCACAAACAGTTTTAGAACTTGTAGAATTCTTGCACTTAAGCAATTTAATGTCCAAGTACCTGAATTCATTCGAGTAGAAATCCCCCTATAGACTATAGTTTGAGTTCTTAAAGCACATCATGTCGCTAATGCCATATTTCACTATTTCATCTGTTTTAGGGTATTTTAAGAGACATTTAAAGTGAAAAATTAAGAAAATAACATTAAAAACTATTAAGAGCTCGGTACCACATCTCTCAAAAGGAATAATAGTTCTGGTTCTTAATCTAACTGGATTGCCGTTACTATCAAGTTAATCTGTATAGTAGAAATAAGTCTCCCTGATTTGATATGACCCGTATTTAGCAATCAATTTTTAATTATTTTATAAATAACATACTTCAAATTATTAGTAGATTAATTCTAATGATCAAGAGGCACTCCAACACCAAATGCGAGGTCAAATCCATATTCGTATGGCTTATATTTTCCAGCTATTAATTTTATATTCTTCTTAAAAAATATGATTAATTCATCTTAAAATAAATCAGCTGTATTTAAATCTTATTGGAATGACGCTTTACTGATATTGGGGTCATTTCTTGTGAAGAGCACAATCGATCTGAAAACAGAGAAAGCCAATATCATAAAGATTATCAAAACAGATGCAAAAGCTCCTGGCATTGTTTTAAAGCTATCGTCACCTTCACATAAAAATAATAATTTTCCCGAAACCCCAAATTTGATGATTCTATCTATGTTTAATTAAAAAGTAATCACCTTTATAAGTTGTTCCAACCGAGACCCCCCCTCCCAGGCCTAAAACGAGACCCCCCCCCACCCTAACTAGACCCCCCTCCCACCTCAACAACATCCCTATTCATATGAAAATTTTGATTATCATGTTTATATCATTTTCCTTCATGACATCTTGATCTCATAATATTTTTTATACATAAAATATATCATTATTTTAAAAATATTTTTTCAACAAATCAAATACTACTCTTAATTAAATTTCTTATTTAACAACTTTCACTACGTCTGCCCACTTTATTATTTAGATACTCCCATAATAAATTGATTGAAAATATATTTCCATTTGATTCGATAGTAATATAATAAAATTTATGAGCTAACAAACTCATACAACTTTATTTAATCTGTATTCGAAATACGATTAATTTTTCTAATGTATTTTTCCAATTTTCTATAATAATTATTGTAGAAATACATTTGAATTCAAAAAAATATTTTAATTAAAATAAATGTAATTCTAAATCTTGCCAGTTAAAGTTGCCAATTTAAACGATCTTGGGCTCATTCGATAGAGAATTCAAAATTAGCTGGACTTTACAATTAGAGGTACTATTTTATCGCATCCCTGAGCGAGATAACTCGACTTTAATTAAACCATCTAAATTCATTAAATTATACCCTCACATTAAAGTCAAGTTATCTCGCTCCAGGGATGCGATAAAATAGTACCTCTAATTGTAAAGTCCAGCTAATTTTGAATTCTCTATCGAATGAGCCCAAGATCGTTTAAATTGGCAACTTTAACTGGCAAGATTTAGAATTACATTTATTTTAATTAAAATATTTTTTTGAATTCAAATGTATTTCTACAATAATTATTATAGAAAATTGGAAAAATACATTAGAAAAATTAATCGTATTTCGAATACAGATTAAATAAAGTTATATGAGTTTGTTAGCTCATAAATTTTATTATATTACTATCGAATCAAATGGAAATATATTTTCAATCAATTTATTATGGGAGTATCTAAATAAAAAAGTGGGCAGACGAAGTGAAAGTTGTTAAATAAGAAATTTAATTAAGAATAGCATTTGATTTGTTGAAAAAATATTTTTAAAATAATGATATATTTTATGTATAAAAAATATTATGAGATCAAGATGTCATGAAGGAAAATGATATAAACATGAGAATAAAAATTTTCATATGAATAGGGATGTTGTTGAGGTGGGAGGGGGGTCTAGTTAGGGTGGGGAGGGGTCTAGTTTTAGGCCTGGGAGGGGGGTCTCGGTTGGAACAATAAGTCAAGTTATTTATTGCCCGTAAATATCAATTAATTTAAATTTAGAGGAGACCGAATGCCACATTGATTTATTGCTAACAGGGGCTTTGCGGGCACTCCGCATAGGCTTTGGAAATATATTTTCCATTAATTCTGCTTCTCGATAATTTAATTGATTTAATAGATATATATTAATTTAAAGGTGTTAATAAAATAAGCGTACTAAAATATTAAGAAGTAATATACCTATTCACATCTATATATATAAAATTAAATGCTATTTTTGTGGAATATTCTTAATTAAATAGTCAAAAAGCATGTTTCTTAACTTTTATTAGCTATTTAACATTAATTTTTACAAATAAGATATACATATGCTCAATGTATTGCATTTTATTGTCAAAAATAGAAGAATCACTAAATATATATAAAATTTAGAGAAGGTTTTAGGGTATTCAACTTATTGAGAAATTAATTTATAATAAGTGCATTACTCACTTCTAATCTACTGTGAATATTACAATTACAATCTCATTTTACATAAAATGGAAATGATCACTTTATTGTTAGTACATTAGATTAGAGTGAAGTGTCTCTTTTTTATCAATAAATTGAATATATACATCAATTTACCAAAGTTGCTACGAAAAAGTTTTTAATTGCTTTTGAGAAATTTTTAGAATAAAGTCGACTATAATCAATCACAAAAATGTGATCAATTAATAGGACAGTATATTGATTTTCCTCTCATAGCAATTATATACTCTAAGCAGCTTCTTCATTGATGCTTTTATAGGAAGTACTATTGACTGATATTCATAAGAAAGTGATGAACATCAATATTTTTAGATCTACATCAGATTACTGATTATTCATAAATCTTGATCTTATTAGGGAGCTTGGCCACCTCTTCCTCTGTAGCCTCCGCGAGGTTGATAGCCACCTCTACCGCCTCTAGTTTGGTAGCCTCCTTCTTGCTAGAATGAATCGTAGCCACCGCTGTAACCTCCACGGTAGCCTCCACGCTCACCGCCAGAACCTCCGCGTTCACCACCATAGCCGCCGCGATCTCCACCGTAGCTACCGCGATCTCCACCGTAGCCTCCGCGTTCACCACCGTAGCCTCCACGGTCACCACCTTGATGGTAATTGTTATTACCTCCTCTTCCTCTATAAAAGTTTTCTCCTAGATAATTACCACCTCCTCCAGAGTATGGTTGGTGAGATTATTCTTGATCATAACCACCTTAGTAGCCACCATGATATCCACCTCTTTAAGCATTACCACGGTAGTTTGCACTATGGCCACCTCTGTAGCCACCTCTACCTCCACGACCTCCTCTGCCTCTGCTATTATCATATTGGAAGTTTGCAGAGCTGGTCAATCCGAATGTCTCTGCGTCTTTCTTTCTGAAATCGCTTCTTATTTCATTGGGATCATTCTTCTTCTGAGTGGAATTAGATATGCTGTCAAAGAAGCCTGCTGACTTATCGTACTTTGGCTTTGCTTCTTCTTTGTTGGGGTCATCTAATCCTGCTGCAGTGGCATTTTCTTCATCTTGAACTCCTTGCCTCTTTTCTTCCTCAAGGTTGTTCTCCTTGAGTTGATGCTACTAAAAGTCAAAGTTTTCCTTCAGCTGCTCTTTCAAAGATTCATTAGGATTTTGCTGGAGTTCACCAACTATTCTCTTTGATTGATATTATTATGAGTGGCCAACTCTGTTTCCACCTTAATACCCTCCTTGATATTGATTTTGATGGCCTCCTCCATAGCTTCCACCTCCTTGGCCTCTTCCGCCTCTGCCGCCTTAGTAGCCACCTCTTTGATGTTACTATTGCTGATTGTATGATGATCTTTCATTATATGGATCTTCGATTTAATGATTTTATTGATAGTGATGCTCCTATTGCTATTGCTACTGCTATTACACATTGCTCTAGTTTCTCCAATTGCTTCCTGTATTATTCTACTATTACTGCTGTGTGCTACTGCCCACTTATTTCTTCTCATCCTATTGCTAAGTAGGTTTCTTCTCAGTGCTAGTGGATAAGATTGCTGGGTCAAGGAGAGTATGATTGGGTTTTTCTATGATTTTGAAATCTTTGATGTGATCCACTTTGAACCTGGCCTCTTGAATTTCTGCGTCTGCGGGCGGGATCTCGTTTTAGCCATTTCTGCGCCCTTCAGAACCGTAACTCTTCACGTTAATGAGAGTCATGGCTTTATTTATGGGGTCTATCTCGCTGAGCACTCCTTCATACCTGACTTAAGCTATTGTCAGAATCTGTAATTTGCTTTTTAAATAGTTCATACTTAAAATACTGAGATTCCTTACAAACTATTTAAATCACACACTCATTAACACACTTTAAATATTTAATATTTGCTTCCTAGGATGTTTTGCGATTGAAGCCCTCCATAGGCGGCTGCTGGTTTTTGTTCTACCTTGGCATCAGCTGCTGGTTGTTGATTAGCTGATGCTGCTGTTGTTGTTGAATTTACTGTTGTTGACATGTTATTTCTTTATCTATTTACGTGTATAAACTTGATATTTGAATGCTGAGTGATTTTTGATTGCGAAATGGGAATGTGGATGGATAATATTGCTTAAAAGCAAAATATTAAATAGTGAAAATTTAACTAAAAATTTCAAATATAAATACAAAAAGGTAGAATCATATAAATCAAGCTGAATTCGAATAAATTGTTTTATATATTATTTATTCAAAATATAACTTATAAGTATGCACTCACAATTAATTATGGATTAAATATAAAATAAATCCTTTTTGTTTTGATCTATAAAAATTAGACTACTTATTTGTGCATAATTTTTTTTTCTTATTTTAATTTAATTAATAACACTAATTAGATAATACTTAAGTAATACTGTAGCCCTATTAGGCGAAAATTATAATTAATATAATTAAAGATTATAATATTCTTGCAAACAACTTTACAAATTTTAAATTCAAATGCATAAATAAATAAAAAAATTATTAATCATAAACAGAACAAAATGAATCATAGATCAATGATCTTCCTTCTATTAAACTTATCAACAACAACAAATGTTTTTAATAAATTTACTATATGTTTAATAGCGACTGTTATGACAATAACTTAATCAACATCCAAGATAGAGAGAAACAACATAGAAGAGTTATAGAATCAGATTAGAATTCAATACTTAGAAGATGATAATGATACGCATGACAAGTAGAATTTCATTCATGATTTCAAAATTCCACCTTATCCCAATGAAGAAAACAACAATAAACAATCACCACTTGTGAATAACGATCAAATTTAAAATCAAATCTCACAGTAAAACATGAAATATTTCTCCTACTTCCTGTTAACAATCCTCTTGTTAGTCATACTTAACAAATTGAAAGCGAAATACTTCGAGTGGTCGACTGGTAACTTTACTTAAAGAGTGCGGGATGTGCAGTTCGCAGATAGAATAAGTGGTTAGGAATTTGAAAGACAGAAGAGAAACTACACTTAGGAATAAGTCAACAGGTTGATTAAGAGTCAGGAATACTAGGAGAGATCTCGCTTGATAAAGAGGCTGCATTAATACTGATATATAATATGAATGTGGTAAAGAGAATGTTTTAGAGTTTGTAAAGTAATGATAAGTTATGTATTGAGAATAAAAGCTAAAAATAAATGTATTCTTGATTTTTCATTTTTCATTTTGAATCAAGAATCAGGTGGATTTATCTTGAGTTTTGGCTATTTTGTATAAATGAAATAGAAAAATAAATTAATCAGACAATTTAATGCTTTAATTATTAAATTTCATCCCCTTCTTCTTTGAGGAGATAAAATATGATTTTTACTTAGATTTTTTGTGATATGTTAATATTAAACTTAAAAATAAACAATGCAAACCTATTTTTGTTTTTATTGCTTTTCTACCCAAAGAGAGTTAACAAAAACTATTTCGTTATTCTTTTTACGTAAAATTGCATTGTTTATTTATAGCTTTTAAATCTTGACAAACGTGTGTGTGGGTGTCACTTAATAATTATTATTAATTTCAAAAATATACGAATTTTATATTCAAAGATATTCAAATAAAATAAAGTAGTTAAAAATAGGGATAAAAGCTCGATAAAAAGTTCAATGATTATTATACTAGTAAAGTTAATTGAAAACTTATTTAATATATTTAAACTACAATAAATTTTTAACAACAGCTGTAATGATGAGCTAATCCCTCTCTAAGATAGAAGAAGATAAGATCATATTAGTCTTTGACAATATTATTCTAAAATTAAATGCTTAGAAGAAACTATAAAGCTCATGACAAGCAGAGTTTCATTCATGACAAACGATTTTGCAATCATGATTTTAAAACCCCAAAACACTCTCTAGACAATATTACTCAACAGCAATATTAAGTAGTTGTTGAAGATTTCAGTCATGACATCGAAACCCCAAAACATTTTCAAGACAACAATAGTCATTGACTTAATTAAGTAATGAGTGATGACTCACTATAAAATCAAATCTCAAATGAAAACTTCGAATAATTTATAAATTTGCTTGTAGCAATCCTATTATATATCCTGGTTAATATATTGAAAACAAAATACTATTCGAATGGGTTCAAATTTTATAAGAAGACGGTGGTTTTTATAAGAAGAATTAGAATACAGAGAAAGATTGAAGAATAAGGCATCATATGTTAGATCTAAAGAAGAATTAATTTCTGATAATATATTATTGAATGTTAAATAATTTTACAGATTTATATATGGATTATCTTGAGAAATATGATTATCTAAGCAAGGATAACTATAATTGAGATATCTTTAATTCTATGTTATTAATTGACTTAAGACAAATAATTTTGCATTTTCTTTGATTTATTTTTTTAAAAAAATCACTTAATTTACTTTCATAAATTTTAAATGATATAGTTTTGAAAACTAGAGACTTATTTATAATTGGAAATTAAATATTCTTGAAATTCATTTTAATGGTAGATTTTCAGTAGTCAACACAAAAGTAAGATTGGTTCTTCGATACAGTAGAGCAGTTCAAGAAAAAACAGATAAAATTAATCAAGAAATAGTATGAAAAAATTGATAAGTTTATTCACAAGCCAGCTGGACATGGGCATACTCTTGGGCATCATGTGCCAACAGGTGGGGCATCCTCGCAACACCCTTCTCAT
>ARYC01020124.1:0-31035 GCA_000711775.1 Oxytricha trifallax
TTTTACTAAGAAAAGGTAAAAGTAATATAATTTGTTAGGATATAGTTTGAATAAATATATATAAGCCAAGTGTATATAAAGACTGTTGAAGACCACCGATATCTCCTAACAACACTAATATTGAATATACTTATCGGTTATAGATGTCGTATAATAAAATTTAGTTATCAGATTTTATAATTATGATAGATATGATATTTGCATTGATAATTGCATATTCTACTTGCCTATTAGAAAAATATATTATATTTATTTTTCATTATATCTATAGTCATAACGAATATACATAGCCACAAATTCACCAGCTGCTTCATCATAGAAATCATCATATGTGCGTTAATTAGACACTTAAGCAAATTCCAAAGACTGTTTCTATCCTAATTTCCCCATATATTTTAAAATATAATTGTTAGATAAACATTAGAATTATATATTAATATTAATCCTAGTTGAAGCAGATCATCCTGTAACTGTGCTTCTTATTTTTAAATATAAAAATTAGCCATTCTGTTAATTCGAGTGTCTAATTCCCAAAAAAGCGAGTCGTCTATGTATTGCTTCACAGGGCTATTGAAGTCTTAAAAATCAAAGTACTAGTTGATAAATTATTATTTATTATACTTTACTTTTAAGTAAATTGATCAACACGTTTCTAATAAATTATTATTAAATTTAATGAATATTTGATATTAAGTTTTAAATTTGATAAAGGCAACTTTGAATTACTTAGCATTAAAGAATGTGTCAATTTCTTCTTTAGATGCACAAACAGTTTTAGAACTTGTAGAATTCTTGCACTTAAGCAATTTAATGTCCAAGTACCTGAATTCATTCGAGTAGAAATCCCCCTATAGACTATAGTTTGAGTTCTTAAAGCACATCATGTCGCTAATGCCATATTTCACTATTTCATCTGTTTTAGGGTATTTTAAGAGACATTTAAAGTGAAAAATTAAGAAAATAACATTAAAAACTATTAAGAGCTCGGTACCACATCTCTCAAAAGGAATAATAGTTCTGGTTCTTAATCTAACTGGATTGCCGTTACTATCAAGTTAATCTGTATAGTAGAAATAAGTCTCCCTGATTTGATATGACCGTATTTTTAGCATCAATTTTTTAATATTTTATAAATAACATACTTCAAATTATTAGTAGATTAATTCTAATGATCAAGAGGCACTCCAACACCAAATGCGAGGTCAAATCCATATTCGTATGGCTTATATTTTCCAGCTATTAATTTTATATTCTTCTTAAAAAATATGATTAATTCATCTTAAAATAAATCAGCTGTATTTAAATCTTATTGGAATGACGCTTTACTGATATTGGGGTCATTTCTTGTGAAGAGCACAATCGATCTGAAAACAGAGAAAGCCAATATCATAAAGATTATCAAAACAGATGCAAAAGCTCCTGGCATTGTTTTAAAGCTATCGTCACCTTCACATAAAAATAATAATTTTCCCGAAACCCCAAATTTGATGATTCTATCTATGTTTAATTAAAAAGTAATCACCTTTATAAGTTGTTCCAACCGAGACCCCCCCTCCCAGGCCTAAAACGAGACCCCCTCCCCACCCTAACTAGACCCCCCTCCCACCTCAACAACATCCCTATTCATATGAAAATTTTGATTATCATGTTTATATCATTTTCCTTCATGACATCTTGATCTCATAATATTTTTTATACATAAAATATATCATTATTTTAAAAATATTTTTTCAACAAATCAAATACTACTCTTAATTAAATTTCTTATTTAACAACTTTCACTACGTCTGCCCACTTTATTATTTAGATACTCCCATAATAAATTGATTGAAAATATATTTCCATTTGATTCGATAGTAATATAATAAAATTTATGAGCTAACAAACTCATACAACTTTATTTAATCTGTATTCGAAATACGATTAATTTTTCTAATGTATTTTTCCAATTTTCTATAATAATTATTGTAGAAATACATTTGATTCAAAAAAATATTTTAATTAAAATAAATATAATTCAAAATCTTGGCAGTTAAAGTTGGCCAATATAAACGATCTTGGGTTCATTCGATAGAGAATTCAAAATTAGCTGGACTTTATTATTGGCGGTACTATTTTATCGCATTCCTGTAGCGAGATAACTCGACTTTAATTAAACACATCTAAATTCATTAAATTATACCCTCACATTAAAGTCTAGTTATCTCGCTCCAGGGATGCGATAAAATAGTACCTCTAATTGTAAAGTCCAGCTAATTTTGAATTCTCTATCGAATGAGCCCAAGATCGTTTAAATTGGCAACTTTAACTGCAAGATTTAGAATTACATTTATTTTAATTAAAATATTTTTTTGAATTCAAATGTATTTCTACAATAATTATTATAGAAAATTGGAAAAATACATTAGAAAAATTAATCGTATTTCGAATACAGATTAAATAAAGTTGTATGAGTTTGTTAGCTCATAAATTTTATTATATTACTATCGAATCAAATGGAAATATATTTTCAATCAATTTATTATGGGAGTATCTAAATAATAAAGTGGGCAGACGTAGTGAAAGTTGTTAAATAAGAAATTTAATTAAGAGTAGTATTTGATTTGTTGAAAAAATATTTTTAAAATAATGATATATTTTATGTATAAAAAATATTATGAGATCAAGATGTCATGAAGGAAAATGATAAAAAATCGAGAATCAAAATTTTCATATGAATTGGGATGTTGTTGAGGTGGGAGGGGGTCTAGTTATGGTGGGAGGGGGGTCTCGTTTTAGGTCTGAGAGGGGGGGTCTCGGGTGGAACAATGAATCAAGTTGATTTATTGCCGTAAAAAATGCATTAATTTAATTAGAGGAGACCGAATGCCACATTGATTTATTGCTAACAGGGGCTTTGCGGGCACTCCGCATAGGTTTTGGAAATATATTTTCCATTAATTCTGCTTGTCGATAATTTAATTGATTTTATAGATATATATTAATTTAAAGGTGTTAATAAAATAAGCGTACTAAAATATTAATAATTGATATACCTATTCACATCTATATATATATATATATTTAATTAAATGCTATTTTTGTGGAATATTCTTAATTAAATAGTCAAAAAGCATGTTTCTTAACTTTTATTAGCTATTTAACATTAATTTTTACAAATAAGATATACATATGCTCAATGTATTGCATTTTATTGTCAAAAATAGAAGAATCACTAAATATATATAAAATTTAGAGAAGGTTTTAGGGTATTCAACTTATTGAGAAATTAATTTATAATAAGTGCATTACTCACTTCTAATCTACTGTGAATATTACAATTACAATCTCATTTTACATAAAATGGAAATGATCACTTTATTGTTAGTACATTAGATTAGAGTGAAGTGTCTCTTTTTTATCAATAAATTGAATATATACATCAATTTACCAAAGTTGCTACGAAAAAGTTTTTAATTGCTTTTGAGAAATTTTTAGAATAAAGTCGACTATAATCAATCACAAAAATGTGATCAATTAATAGGACAGTATATTGATTTTCCTCTCATAGCAATTATATACTCTAAGCAGCTTCTTCATTGATGCTTTTATAGGAAGTACTATTGACTGATATTCATAAGAAAGTGATGAACATCAATATTTTTAGATCTACATCAGATTACTGATTATTCATAAATCTTGATCTTATTAGGGAGCTTGGCCACCTCTTCCTCTGTAGCCTCCGCGAGGTTGATAGCCACCTCTACCGCCTCTAGTTTGGTAGCCTCCTTCTTGCTAGAATGAATCGTAGCCACCGCTGTAACCTCCACGGTAGCCTCCACGCTCACCGCCAGAACCTCCGCGTTCACCACCATAGCCGCCGCGATCTCCACCGTAGCTACCGCGATCTCCACCGTAGCCTCCGCGTTCACCACCGTAGCCTCCACGGTCACCACCTTGATGGTAATTGTTATTACCTCCTCTTCCTCTATAAAAGTTTTCTCCTAGATAATTACCACCTCCTCCAGAGTATGGTTGGTGAGATTATTCTTGATCATAACCACCTTAGTAGCCACCATGATATCCACCTCTTTAAGCATTACCACGGTAGTTTGCACTATGGCCACCTCTGTAGCCACCTCTACCTCCACGACCTCCTCTGCCTCTGCTATTATCATATTGGAAGTTTGCAGAGCTGGTCAATCCGAATGTCTCTGCGTCTTTCTTTCTGAAATCGCTTCTTATTTCATTGGGATCATTCTTCTTCTGAGTGGAATTAGATATGCTGTCAAAGAAGCCTGCTGACTTATCGTACTTTGGCTTTGCTTCTTCTTTGTTGGGGTCATCTAATCCTGCTGCAGTGGCATTTTCTTCATCTTGAACTCCTTGCCTCTTTTCTTCCTCAAGGTTGTTCTCCTTGAGTTGATGCTACTAAAAGTCAAAGTTTTCCTTCAGCTGCTCTTTCAAAGATTCATTAGGATTTTGCTGGAGTTCACCAACTATTCTCTTTGATTGATATTATTATGAGTGGCCAACTCTGTTTCCACCTTAATACCCTCCTTGATATTGATTTTGATGGCCTCCTCCATAGCTTCCACCTCCTTGGCCTCTTCCGCCTCTGCCGCCTTAGTAGCCACCTCTTTGATGTTACTATTGCTGATTGTATGATGATCTTTCATTATATGGATCTTCGATTTAATGATTTTATTGATAGTGATGCTCCTATTGCTATTGCTACTGCTATTACACATTGCTCTAGTTTCTCCAATTGCTTCCTGTATTATTCTACTATTACTGCTGTGTGCTACTGCCCACTTATTTCTTCTCATCCTATTGCTAAGTAGGTTTCTTCTCAGTGCTAGTGGATAAGATTGCTGGGTCAAGGAGAGTATGATTGGGTTTTTCTATGATTTTGAAATCTTTGATGTGATCCACTTTGAACCTGGCCTCTTGAATTTCTGCGTCTGCGGGCGGGATCTCGTTTTAGCCATTTCTGCGCCCTTCAGAACCGTAACTCTTCACGTTAATGAGAGTCATGGCTTTATTTATGGGGTCTATCTCGCTGAGCACTCCTTCATACCTGACTTAAGCTATTGTCAGAATCTGTAATTTGCTTTTTAAATAGTTCATACTTAAAATACTGAGATTCCTTACAAACTATTTAAATCACACACTCATTAACACACTTTAAATATTTAATATTTGCTTCCTAGGATGTTTTGCGATTGAAGCCCTCCATAGGCGGCTGCTGGTTTTTGTTCTACCTTGGCATCAGCTGCTGGTTGTTGATTAGCTGATGCTGCTGTTGTTGTTGAATTTACTGTTGTTGACATGTTATTTCTTTATCTATTTACGTGTATAAACTTGATATTTGAATGCTGAGTGATTTTTGATTGCGAAATGGGAATGTGGATGGATAATATTGCTTAAAAGCAAAATATTAAATAGTGAAAATTTAACTAAAAATTTCAAATATAAATACAAAAAGGTAGAATCATATAAATCAAGCTGAATTCGAATAAATTGTTTTATATATTATTTATTCAAAATATAACTTATAAGTATGCACTCACAATTAATTATGGATTAAATATAAAATAAATCCTTTTTGTTTTGATCTATAAAAATTAGACTACTTATTTGTGCATAATTTTTTTTTCTTATTTTAATTTAATTAATAACACTAATTAGATAATACTTAAGTAATACTGTAGCCCTATTAGGCGAAAATTATAATTAATATAATTAAAGATTATAATATTCTTGCAAACAACTTTACAAATTTTAAATTCAAATGCATAAATAAATAAAAAAATTATTAATCATAAACAGAACAAAATGAATCATAGATCAATGATCTTCCTTCTATTAAACTTATCAACAACAACAAATGTTTTTAATAAATTTACTATATGTTTAATAGCGACTGTTATGACAATAACTTAATCAACATCCAAGATAGAGAGAAACAACATAGAAGAGTTATAGAATCAGATTAGAATTCAATACTTAGAAGATGATAATGATACGCATGACAAGTAGAATTTCATTCATGATTTCAAAATTCCACCTTATCCCAATGAAGAAAACAACAATAAACAATCACCACTTGTGAATAACGATCAAATTTAAAATCAAATCTCACAGTAAAACATGAAATATTTCTCCTACTTCCTGTTAACAATCCTCTTGTTAGTCATACTTAACAAATTGAAAGCGAAATACTTCGAGTGGTCGACTGGTAACTTTACTTAAAGAGTGCGGGATGTGCAGTTCGCAGATAGAATAAGTGGTTAGGAATTTGAAAGACAGAAGAGAAACTACACTTAGGAATAAGTCAACAGGTTGATTAAGAGTCAGGAATACTAGGAGAGATCTCGCTTGATAAAGAGGCTGCATTAATACTGATATATAATATGAATGTGGTAAAGAGAATGTTTTAGAGTTTGTAAAGTAATGATAAGTTATGTATTGAGAATAAAAGCTAAAAATAAATGTATTCTTGATTTTTCATTTTTCATTTTGAATCAAGAATCAGGTGGATTTATCTTGAGTTTTGGCTATTTTGTATAAATGAAATAGAAAAATAAATTAATCAGACAATTTAATGCTTTAATTATTAAATTTCATCCCCTTCTTCTTTGAGGAGATAAAATATGATTTTTACTTAGATTTTTTGTGATATGTTAATATTAAACTTAAAAATAAACAATGCAAACCTATTTTTGTTTTTATTGCTTTTCTACCCAAAGAGAGTTAACAAAAACTATTTCGTTATTCTTTTTACGTAAAATTGCATTGTTTATTTATAGCTTTTAAATCTTGACAAACGTGTGTGTGGGTGTCACTTAATAATTATTATTAATTTCAAAAATATACGAATTTTATATTCAAAGATATTCAAATAAAATAAAGTAGTTAAAAATAGGGATAAAAGCTCGATAAAAAGTTCAATGATTATTATACTAGTAAAGTTAATTGAAAACTTATTTAATATATTTAAACTACAATAAATTTTTAACAACAGCTGTAATGATGAGCTAATCCCTCTCTAAGATAGAAGAAGATAAGATCATATTAGTCTTTGACAATATTATTCTAAAATTAAATGCTTAGAAGAAACTATAAAGCTCATGACAAGCAGAGTTTCATTCATGACAAACGATTTTGCAATCATGATTTTAAAACCCCAAAACACTCTCTAGACAATATTACTCAACAGCAATATTAAGTAGTTGTTGAAGATTTCAGTCATGACATCGAAACCCCAAAACATTTTCAAGACAACAATAGTCATTGACTTAATTAAGTAATGAGTGATGACTCACTATAAAATCAAATCTCAAATGAAAACTTCGAATAATTTATAAATTTGCTTGTAGCAATCCTATTATATATCCTGGTTAATATATTGAAAACAAAATACTATTCGAATGGGTTCAAATTTTATAAGAAGACGGTGGTTTTTATAAGAAGAATTAGAATACAGAGAAAGATTGAAGAATAAGGCATCATATGTTAGATCTAAAGAAGAATTAATTTCTGATAATATATTATTGAATGTTAAATAATTTTACAGATTTATATATGGATTATCTTGAGAAATATGATTATCTAAGCAAGGATAACTATAATTGAGATATCTTTAATTCTATGTTATTAATTGACTTAAGACAAATAATTTTGCATTTTCTTTGATTTATTTTTTTAAAAAAATCACTTAATTTACTTTCATAAATTTTAAATGATATAGTTTTGAAAACTAGAGACTTATTTATAATTGGAAATTAAATATTCTTGAAATTCATTTTAATGGTAGATTTTCAGTAGTCAACACAAAAGTAAGATTGGTTCTTCGATACAGTAGAGCAGTTCAAGAAAAAACAGATAAAATTAATCAAGAAATAGTATGAAAAAATTGATAAGTTTATTCACAAGCCAGCTGGACATGGGCATACTCTTGGGCATCATGTGCCAACAGGTGGGGCATCCTCGCAACACCCTTCTCATCATGATAATATTACTTGTTAATAATTAAGTTTGATCATGGGTAAAGCAGTAGCAGTGGACACCACAGTTAGTAGAAATTTATGAAATTATATACACAATATTAATTAATCATAATTTGTATATTGCTTTTAAGAAATTGAGTTTATGTGGAAAAGTAACAGACTTTTGTGATTATAGAAATTTAATAAACTGCTAATAATCATTAACCAAATATATTTTCTAAGTAGTAGTAGTGGTTTGTAAGCTCCAATCTATAAAATAGTCAGAGAAGAGCATCAACAACAGTACATAGCATATGTAGTAGGACATATTATTACGGTCTGTACTTAGTTTAGATTTCCACAAAAGATTCATAACCCATAAATTAATCTGATTTGATTAAAAATTTTAAGTTTTTTTATTTTAAAAAATTTTTATAACCATAAAACATTCATAGTGTCTTTTTAATTTTCTTATGGTGATATTCCCTATTTAAAAGTACAGATATAATGCAATAATTAACAAACAGTTTTATCAATAACCTATTGAAAAAGAGTTTTAATTCTTGTAAGTTTAATAAATTTAATATACTTGAATCGGAAATAGCTAATTTTTACATATTTAGGGAATCAGCTTGACATATTTCAGGAGATTCTATTTAAAGCAGAGTGTCTTTGAGTTTGACCCTATTGAAATGATGTTTGCCTGTATATACTTAGCACTCAAAATTGAAGAGTACAGTATGGATTTAGAGACTTTTTGTACAAAAGTAAACCAGAAAGAAAAGTGCACGCCAGAGAGTAAGCCAACAAATTTCAATATATAAATCTTTTTAGAGATTGAGAGCTACGAGGTGCTTTTGGTCAGAGGGCTTTCATTTCAATTGCAAGTCCTTACCCCAATGCATGTTTACGAGTATTTGCTAGAGACCATCCAGGAGTAAATGCCAGGCATGAATTTGAAGCAGCTCTAAAAACTGACATATGAAAACATACTGAAGTGCTACTTGTCAAACTCCATGATCTTCACTTATACACCCTCACACTTAGCATTAGCATGCTTAGATTTAGGTATAACCTAGATGAGTTAGAGTAGTGACGAAGGTGAAAACTCGATAAGTTCCTTCACGGAGTATTTCCCTGAGATTAGTCTTGAGGTTTTGGATAAAATAGGCAAAGCTAAGGAAAATTTACTGCATTAAAATAAGCCTAAAGATGATGCAATTAAGAAAATTCGCTAGTACATAATGCATTTTCATAAAACTCACCCTGAATTCTTACAGCAAGTTAATGATTAAAGAAAGAAGTAAGATTCATTAATTAATAAGACTATTTATTATCAATAGGCGTGATGAGAAGGCATCTTTATGTGGATTCGAAGATGAACCAAATCCTAATGATCCCCAACAAGCAAATTAATTGCAAGTGCAATAGCAACCAAAGGTTTAAGAGCAAAGCTAGCAGTAGCTACCAGTAAATCAGTAAATTAATGTCAGTCAATCACAACTTCCTCCAGTTATTTAATCAAACTAAAGAGATTAAAATAGACATGATAATAGCATTCACGAATTCATTCCACATCATCCACCAAGTTAAAATCCACAAATATAGCATTAGTCTAATTCATTTCAAAACATACCAGTAAATTAGCCTCTCCAACAGTTCTCTTAACCAGAGTAAAATCCATCAATCAATCAGATGAATCAATTACCTCAGAACTAATTAAATATTTTGCAATAAAATTAGCAGCAAGTATTCAAGATGCCAGAAGAGGTGAAGAGAAGCACCAATACCCCATAAGATGAATTTGACTAGCCCTTGTTGCCTTTGAGAAAGCGCAAATCAGAAGCAATCTCTGGAAATTTAGAGTCTAGATAAGACCCCACTAAATTCAGGAAGCTTATTATACAATTATAATTGACTATAGATACACAATAGACCTTTTATAATGCATAAATATTTCTATTATATCAATAACCCAGATATCTCTCAAGGATTAAACTTAAATAACCCTAATCAGATGATAAATATGCAATAAATTTAACAAAATTAATAGCAATAATAATGATTTGCATAACCATAAGTAGAGAGTACTGAAAAGAATAATTTAGGTTATTCTATAGATAAGTCAACAAATTTAAGAATATAAAGTAATTTCCTTAATTATCTTTATTTTATCTGAAATTTAATGAGAAAATTATTTTGAATTTTATAGAGTTTGTATACGAAAACATTATTATGCTATCTATTTAAGCAAAAAGTTAGAGATTTAATTCTTTTCTTACTTTCAAAGAAATTATAGAGCATTTGAGCTGGAAGCAACATAAAGAACACAAATGATACAATGCAAACTGCGATCACTCCCAATATTTTACTCTATAATCACATTATTAGTCAACAATTAAGAAATATTTAATAATTGAAAATGTTAAAGAACTCTGGGTATTTATCTTGGTAAATTTTGGAGATGGTATTTCTAGAAAACTTTCCCTAATAGAATTGAATAGTTCAGAATATCAAATTCACGACTAGTCTCTTATAAATCACACCCCAAAACACCCTTTTTTAAGATTTAAATTTTGCTTTCTGATTATGTAACCTCATTTTTTCTCCATTTATAACTCTTAAAAAACTCTGCTATTTTCTTTTTACTTACTGAATTTTCGATATTTTTAATGTTTATGAGTTCAGTGATAAAGAATTCCCAGTCGATGAAGACTGAAAGCATGCCACCTGCGAAGATTGAACAGTAAAAGATAAAAGTCCACATATTTACTTATTTTTAATTATTATTTATTTAAATTTATTTACTGCTAATCAAATAGGACATCTGGTGACAAATCTAAACAAAGATTAAAAAAAATTATAATTAAGTTATAAAATTAAGTGAATAAAAAATCAAAATTATTAGGAATATTTTCAAGATTTTTATCAAACTTTAAGCATTTCCCTAATTCTATCTCTCTCCATTGCTAATCTGCTATTCTCTTATTTCAATTCTTCCTTCTCTTTTTACTATAAAATGGTGGAATTAAAATTTTATAAAAAACTTACAGCTTATTTAATAATTTTAGTTTTATCTTCTAAGAACTTTCTCTTAAATTCCTCATCAATCCTGCGTTTATTGACTTCGATCTCCTCCCCTAATTTTTAAGCCAATTTCTACTCAAATTCCCTTGGATTTAAACTTATCTCATCCTCTATGTTTTTAATTTTCTTCTCTAATTCAGCGATGTCCAGAGCTTGCTACTCTAAATATGTCATTTTTTACTTGGATGGTTTATTTGAGAGTTGAGAGTTGTTTTTTGTTGTTCGATCATTTTTATTTGAAGAAGTTTCTAGGTTATTGTTGTTTGGTGTAGGAATGAAGGAATTAGACTGGTTTTGGTATTGTTATAAAGCATCTTAGTGTGAATTTTTAAAAGGACCTTTTTCATTCACGTTTTCTTGACTTTATTGATCTTATACGATGCTACTTTTCTGAGATTCTTAAGAGCCTTAGCGTTTATGGTTACTTTATGATTTGATGGTAGAAAGCTGTCTTTGTTCAAGCATGCTGAGATCCTATTACTACTATTGCTTGTCACTTTGTTACATCTCAAGTGATTTCTGCATTCTTTAAACTTCTTCCATTAACTCCTAGTACTCTTCATCGTAATTTCCGTTTCCCACTTGCTTCTTAAGATTCTTAATGACTTTTAAGGTATCTCTCAAGTTTATTCTACATTATTCCTTCGCATATTTATCTTGCTTTTCTTTCGCTTTTTGAATTTCAACGTCAAAACGCGAAATTTCATGTGTTAATCGTTTTTCTTCTTCTTTTAAACCTTTTAGCTTTATGTTCATCATTGATTTCTCTTATAATTATAAGTTTTATAAATGTTATATTGAATTAATAATAAATGTTTCATAATTTGATATTTTGAAATTATAAATTATAACCATCCAATTACTTACTAGAGGTGTTAGAAGCAAATTAAAGTGTGTTAATATTTGCAGGTTCATACTAACTTTGACTTGTATTATGATGATAACACAAAATTCCCTAAGTATTTCCACATAGACAAACCTCTTAATTCTACTTATACTCATTACTGCGAATTTTATTCTGAAAACTTAACGATTAAACTGATAGACCCCGTTTTTATACAGATGCTGTGCTTATTCTAGAGACACCTAATTCTTACTTAAGTTTAGAAATTTTATCAATTAATTCAAATTTGATCAATTCCCCTTCATTTAGCACTTCCTATAACCTTGTAGTAAACTAATGCCAAATTTATTGATGTTAAATCTGCTATTACTGAATTTAATTCATTAATTAAGCACTCATATTTGGTGAATAATCACCTGTGTCTGAGTTAATTTATTATTGTCTCTGCAATTCAATCTATTTCTACTACATGGAGATATTTTCCCTAAACATCTACATAACTTTGCTCCCTCTAAACTCCAATTTATCAATCTTATTCGCACCCCCTTAGATACCCCCATCTAGAGATTATTTTCCTTTGTATTAACTTTTTAAATTGATGTACTCCCTATAGAGCTAGTCAATTTTGTTATAAAGTATGCGTGCATTTAGAAGTTCTCGCTATTCTTAATGAATATTCTACTTAGTTTAATCTATTTCTTATGAGAGCATGTCGGCTGTGTATTGAGATAATGGGATTTATAGGGGTTTAGAATGATTATTTTGACTGTTATGAGGGATTTATTGATTGTTGTATTGTTATTAAAGCGATTGCTATTTGTCTTGAGTTTGCCGAAGGAAAATCTCTGCCTAAAGCTAATCTCTTGTTAACTGTCTAACTCCCGAATTCATTTAATAAACTATGTATAGATTCAATTTAAAAATATTACAACATTTAATTTTGTTTTAATAGGTTTAGTGTGACATTTCTTTCTTAAAACAAAGGTTTTATCAAATTTATTATTATTTAAAAATATCGAACTGTTATTTAATTATTTCATAATTTACATAGAATTTAATAAAAATTTATTTTTGCAAGACATTAATCATTTATGTAAGACGAAATGAATAATATAGTGTATTCAGTTTATGACTTAAAATTGAGAGGATACTTCCTTATACCTTTAGTTTGGGACATTTTTATTATATTATGATTAATAAAATTTAAAGCATTAATTTTTTATTGAGAAAATAATCTCAAAGTAATTTTGTATAGTAATTTTCGAGGCAATAATTAATTATCTAAAAAATTAATAGAATTTATATTCAAAAAATATTTAAAAAATTACTAATGATAAAAATGACAG
Source organism: Oxytricha trifallax (assembly GCA_000711775.1). Classification (NCBI taxonomy): domain Eukaryota; phylum Ciliophora; class Spirotrichea; order Sporadotrichida; family Oxytrichidae; genus Oxytricha; species Oxytricha trifallax. The sequence continues at coordinate 13,248 of ARYC01020124.1, forward strand.
AAAAAAATAGACAAGGGGCATGGATTGATATAAAAATATAAACTTCAAGTTTAAATTTAGAAGTGATGAATGCAAGATTTTAAGTCATTATCTCAAAAATAAATAATTTAATTGTTTTAATTTATAATTGCAAAAATATTAATGATAAGAATATTTATAAATAATTAAATAGAATTGTAAAATTATTTGTTATACTTTAATTGAGTATATTTATTAATAAAAATTTTATTTTTGTATAAAATTTAAATACTACATTTAATTTCTATTTTTATAATTCAATTCATTTTTATAAATTTTCAGATCTATTAATACATATTTTTTATTAAAAAATGTTTATAAATTGAGTTCAGTTATAATTTTTTGCAAAGATTAAGTCATTTTAAGAATTTGTGAGAAAAAAAACAGCAAGCACTTAGAAGCTTAATAATTTAATATTTTTCCAATAAATTATATTGCCCGCAATAATATTCTTAGTCTAAATATTTTTAATTATCATAATATTATAGTTAATTTTTTAAAGCAATATTTTAAATTCTTAATATTATGACAAAATTTAAAACATTAGGAAATATACATGTGAAGCTAAAATGGCCTCAAGTACCAAAAATTAATGCTCTCAAACAAGGCAGTTGCACCATATGTCTTAAAAAATTTCAAACTACAAGACTTGATTTAAAAGATAAATATAAATACTGATGTAGTATTTCGACTTTTTTAAATAAATAAATTTTGATATATTTTTATAAATTTAGAATTATGTATCAATAAATATATTTATTGATAAATAATAGGGTAAAATAATAAGTGGGAATACCTTTATCATCATTATTATTTTTCAAAATATATTATTTTATTCTAAATTTATACTTATGGAGACTGCCTTACATTTAAACAAAGGGAGTAGTTACTCTCAACTGGCGCTTTTTTCCCTAAAATTAAAGATTTCTCGCACTTTTTGTGCTTAACCATAACCTATACTGCGCAATTTACTATACATCGATGCTGCTTAAATAGATTTAATAATTTGCACTCATAATATTGTGAGCTCCATTTCTATGTACGCTTATATATCATGTGACTAGATTGAGAGGGATTTTAATTTTCTTTCTTAGAAGTATCTCTCTCTAAATATTATTCAATATTTAAAGCACTTATATTTTAAGATTTTTGCATTAACTTTAACACATATTACCACAAAATAAAGCAATGTTAGCTCTAGTTTTTTATGGATTGTCAAATAAAAGTGAATGCTTTATGAAATTAAGATATTTTATATTATAAAAAATCTATTTTTGGATGAAAAATCATTAAACTACAAATTTTAGGTCATTCTTCAAGTGAGTCGTCATTTATTTACCTAGGCGAAGTTTCCCTCCTTCTCGATCGTCTAGCAGATTAATTTAATGCAGTAGTGCTTGTATCATTATTCATTTTTTTAATTTTAAGTAAATTTCTAGATTAAAACCCTATTAATATGATTAAATTAATAAATTACACATATTATTGGCGGTTTCACTGATTATATCAAGCCTAAGACTCACATAAATGTAAAAGTCTAATATATGCGTTGAGTACAGACCCCTAAAACCAATTACTGCTTTGTTATGTTCTCGTAGATTTAATTCTCTGTGCATATTTCCCTTGCCTGCCGAGCCCTAAGCTGTCAGAACTCTTCCAGTATTCGTTTTAAAAGTTAAAGAATGCAAACCTCGCTAAGAGTAAGTAAAATATAACTATGAAATAAATTAGCCTGAAAATCACTTAAATTCATTCTATATATTGAAATTAGATAAGTGCATGATATATTCTCGATATGTTCAAATTCTTCGACAATAATCTTTTCAAATTAAGTGTCATAACTACATGTGGATCCCAGGTACTCTACATTTTTGTTTTTACCATCTAATTTGTAAATTATGGACAACCCACATATATATTTGTTATAGTATATCAACAATTTCTCAATGTAATTAATAAATATTAACCTCACTCTCTTTATTTAATAAGAAAAGCTGACTAAATTAATTTAATCTTTATTATTTGTTAATGTGAAAAGCTTTGGAGGGCTTTAAATACAATTCATTATCATCGAATGACTGCACTTGCATTTCAGGTTTTAAAATGGCCTTATCAAAATTATAAGTGAGATTTATGCATTCTGGTAAGTCGTCTTTGTGATATATTGTTATCTGTTTTGTGGAAAATGTTATACAACCCATTTTATAATTATAAAAATAGTTAATTTATCAAGTTTATTTTAGGATTTGCTATCAAATTAATGTGCTTATGATTTTTATGCAAATAAATCAAAATCTTTGAGATTCTAAGAAAAGATAATCGCACAATGGTAAAGGAAATAAAACTCAATTAGCGATATAAGATTGAAAAATTTGGTGTTAAAAACAAATATCTTAAAATTTAAGTTTTATTGGCTTAATTAATCTTAAATTAAACACATTATTAAATTAAATACCATAGATTAATTAAAAAATCAATCAAATGTGTGAAAATTTGATTTACTCCAATTATATTTAAATTCAACCAATAATATAATTAAATTTTAATATATAAATATTTTTACCTCAAATTTTTTCTTCTTTATTGAAAATTGTGTTTTACATTCTTGAAATAAAATGAGTAAATTGAATCCTAAACATAAAATATTTTTGCATCATTATTTTAGCAGTAGTCTATAGCTCTTAAGAAATAAATAGGTTAACTAGATTATTAATCATTTATTATTATATCATTTCAGTAATTCAATACTTCCGTCAATGTGGTTCATTTTTTGTTGCCCCTGCCCAAGAAGATTCTTACACAATAATAATAAAATGATTCTTACAGAAATATTTATCAAATTTTTATGATAAATCATTTTTATAAGATTATCAAGAACCTCTAGAAAATCATGATAGCATCAAGATAAATGCTAAGTGACTCGTTGATTGGGTCATAGTAAGGATTGATTTTTGCACGATAGATAATCTATTAAGTATCGTACATCACAAACATACCGAATAATATCAGACCACCATATAACCAAATGTTGAAAAGGTTCTTGTTAGGCCAAAACATATTATTGTATCTAATGAACTTTCTTAAGAAAATTTTGAATATAATTGAGATTTTCAGTTTATAATTTGCTGTTTTTATCAAGGAATAGCGAATCCTAAACCAATCATTCCTGCCAAAGCCATACCGAGAGGACCGCCCCACTTCAAGAATTGTTCGCTAGGTGCATTATAAGCGACAACCCCTAGCCCAGCCATTGTTATTCCAGTTGCTACTACAGCATCGTAAACTACTGGCATGCCTGCCATCGAAATAAGTGGTACAAGTGAGAGAGCCATTGTTGAAATAAAGCCTCCCCAAAGTGCATGCTTCAGGAAGCTACTCTGATAGTAATCTGTCATTTAGGTACCAATCAACAAGCCAAGACTGCCGAAAAGTAAGAGCCATGGATTAGTGTAAGCAACCATACTGTTTCTAAGCAGTCCGACCATTAAACCAGTCGCGAATAATCCACCAGTGAAGTAGCCCATTGTGGTACGTATTCTTTATTGGACAGTGTTGTTGAAAAAGTGCATTTACTGGATTTCTTGCATTGGCATCTGGTACCTCTGTGTGCTCAGTCTTTGGCCTTGATAGACCAAATACATCAAACCTGCTGTCCCTGCGCCTACCATAGCATAACCTGCATACTGACGCATCAATTCAGATTAACCACCTGGAGTATAATATATTATAATTCTTAATTATAATTAAAATATCAGAACATATGAATTAATATTATTGGTAAAAGGAATTATTTTTGTTTTAAAATTTGAATACATAAATTATTTAATTATTATTAATAAGATAAATGATAAGCAGAAATGTTAAAAATATTATAATTTAGATATTTAAGTAAAGTTATTCAATATTATTCCTATAAATTAATAGAACCTTATATTTTCTACAACACATATTAATTTTGAGGCATGATCCAATTTAATAACTAATTATTTAATAAGATATTTTTTATTTTTAAACTTAATTCCCCAATCTTTTATAATATTTCAAAATTATAGAAAAGTTCTTCTTAGCTTATTACCCAAATAAACTCCTGGATTTAACATAATTTTTGGCTGATTGGCTCTATTTCTATATATTCTGAGTATAAAGACTCTTGAATTTGCTCAAAGAATTCTTAAACATTTGGAATTAATTAATTATTTCTGATAAAATGTTGTTTGTGTAATATTAATAGTTAAAAATAATATTATAAAGAAATTTCGAGAAATACAATAAATAATTTATTAAAATTAGCAAGATAAGATAAAAGAATTTGAAATATATATAAAGTGTAATAAAAAATAAAAATATATTATTAAAACTTATCAATCATAAATTGTAATTAAAGGAGAGTGAAATAATTAATTAATAATATAATAAATTATAATCAATTTGGACTGCAACAAGATCACAAATGGTAGAATCAAAGACCCTCAGGTACCTCGATCCCGACCTCTACGTCAAGGCCGCCGGCGAGGGAGACATCGAGCAGCACTACATCTGCCTAAATTTATAATAAATTATATAGTAATTTATTACATAATAATTAAGTTTATTTTGCTACGGCGTCGTATTGGACCCCACCGAGTGGAAATTATTATATTTTTATATTTATGAGTGCCGAGAATGCTAGAGTCTCTATTGCAAGGGATGCATAAATAGCCTTAATTTTCTCACCAATGACATATTATAAGAATTGATCGATAATTCATCAAATCCAAATATTAAACAACTTTAAGTTCTTTATTAATACACATTTTGAAATCTATATTTTAATCATGGTAGAAAATACTTAAAACATTAAAGATGCCTTCTAGCCTAACTAAATAATTGACTAAGAAGACAAATTATCGAGTGTTTCTTCAAATTAATTCCCAAATTAAGATGAATCTTATATGCACAAAGATATGAGATTGCTTATATATTCATACTTACCTATGAATTTCAATTTCACGAATATCTCCAAACTTTCCACTAAAGAAAGAAATCTAGCTTTAATTTTATATATATATATATATATAAAATAGATTCTTAATAAAAATAGAGATAATATTTTTTATTTCAGAAAATATAAACTAATTTCTAATTAAAATTATCATTAATCTAGCCTTACAAATCCAGCATTATCAAATACCTCTAGATATTTATGATGAAAATATTTCTTCGTAAAACCTATACAGACCTTCAAAATTCGCTTCAAGAAATCACTAAACTGGATAATTAAGAATTTAGATTGTTGAGAGACCTATTATTCTACCAGATTTCTAGTACATGCTCAACTTTTCCAAAAATTCTCATTATATAAATTATAAATTTTACAGTCATAAATATTATGAAATGATACTCTAACCTATATTTAATGATTATAATATTAAAATTTGACATTTGTGCAGGAAGAATTTTTAGAGAAGGATGTTGCCAATTAGATGTTCCAACAAATTTTTATTTAAAGCTTAAGGAAATAAAAAGTGTCATGTTTTTAAAATTATATATTTTATAATGTTGAATTATAAATATATAGATCCTTCCTTATAAAATAATTCTTATATAATTTTAATTACTGAATCAAATATAAATTTAAATGATCCCTATAAATAAGAAGTGCTTAGAAAAAGTTTTTCTATTGAACTTTAAGGCAACATACTTTTCAACTCAGTTATAATAGAAAATTGGGAAAAATTACATAAAATTTAATTCAACTTGAAGTATTTAATGCTAAAAGGGTGGAAAGGCAATAGTAAAGATGCTTTTGATAATAACTTTTCAAGTCCTTATGGATTAAATAAGTTTCAGAGGAGATTCTAGAGTGTTATTTTCCAAGATAAAATAATGTAATTAAATTTTTTAATAGATACTGTCATTGAGAATGATAAACAATTTAAATACTCTCATTTAACAAAACCCAAAAACCTTTAATCAAAATATTTTTTCCTTATTTTTTTAATGTAAGTATTCTTTTTCCAAAGAAATTTTAAAAGAAGTAAAATAAGATGTTATCTATTTTTTGGTATTACATAAAACTTTAGGGGGGGAAGTTTCCTGCACTGGTTTATGATAAAAAAAATTTAGGGAAGTTTCCTGCACTTTTTTTAATTTTATATTTTTATTTTTTTTAATATAATTAATATTTATAACAACTATCAACCAACTTCAGGACTTATTTCATTGTTATATTTATGCTTTAATTTATTAATCAATAGTCAATATCTATCTTCAGAATCCAAAAACTCTGACATTTTTCTTCTGATTATTTTAGGTTCTGTCTCTTAAATTTTATATTGCTTTACTATAGTAATTTCAAATATTGTATCAAATTGTTAGTGTAATTCTGATTAAATTTATCTTGTTCTTACCATGCCTATATAATGTTATACTGTATTTCTTGAGATACTTCAATGGTGAACAATATACTCTTAATATTGAATGGGTAATAAAAATATTAAATTTTTTTATTTATGTAAAATTTATTAAATTTATTATTAATAAAAAAACAGTGCAGGAAACTTCCTCGACTGCAGGAAACTTCCCCCCCCAAACTTTATATTCATTAATTAAAGATATGAGTTGCAAATAAATGTATTTTATTCCCTTAATTTAATTTTTATTATTTTTTTCCCATCACAATTATAATTTAAAATTTACTAACAATTATTTTTAGATTAGATTAGACTCTTGATCAATTATTAACAATTATCAGATTTATTTCATTAATATAAACTATTTAAATTCTTATATTAATATTAAATTAAATATATCAAGCTTATTAAAAATTGAAGGAAGATGATTGCATCACTGATATTCTTTAAAATAAATATTATTTTTATTTATTTTTCTCGCTTTACGATTAATAAACTCAAAAGTTCATAATTTCAACTCATTCCTTTAGTTCAGTAATGTTAAGATCCTGGAATTTAGAAACACACACATCGATTAAAATGCTTTGGAAGGCTTGAGGTATTTCTAAAACATGAGTCATTTAATTAAAATTATTATTACAATTAGAATAAATAAGTACAATCTAAATTATATTATAAGAATAAATTTATTGCAAGAATAATTATGATATACAGGGATAATTTTAGTTATGAGATGTGCCTAATTTTTAACTTTAAAAATATTAAATAAATTAAAAGAAATTCATCTTAATTTTATGCTGAACTAAGTGCAGAAGTTAAAATAAAAGCAACTAATAATCTCGAATAAATTACAATTAGATTAATGTTTTCAAAAAATAAATATTAAAAATATAAACATTTGCATCATTATCAAATTTGGTGCAGTAATAATGTATATAGCTTAATATCTTAATTTAATTTATAGTTTCATAAATATTTATAAAATGATTTCACATGGTTTAACTCCCATGTATATCTGCCAAATAATGAATTGTTCTCTGGCATAAGAAAGAAAAATCAAGCTTACGAGATATTCAAGAATATTTAACTTCCTAATTTGAAATGTATCAACATGAGTATCTCCCATATTTCATGGCTTGAAAAGATCAATCTATACTTCAATTTATTTATAGTGGGAGAATTTTTATTCAAAATATATAATATTTATAATTAAAGAACAACACTAATATATACATATTCTTAACTAATTAGCACTTTAAGCTACTAATATTGTTTTAATGCTCTATTAATTTATATTAATAGAACATTTAAAATGAATCAGATCCTTTTAAATTTTAAGCAGGCATTAGATTTAAATTTTTACATTAACAGTGATGGAAGACAACAATTCTATCTGAAAGACATAATGGAATCATGTTTCTTAGATAATTTTAAAAGAATTTTATTATTAAAATTCTATTTTAGTTAAACAAATAATTTAAATTTTTTAAATAGCATTGATCATTAAGTGACTATATATGTCAATTCTCTTACTTTATTTGAGCAATAAACCTTCACCCAGAATTCTACAAAAATTCTTAAGGATCCTATGGGATTCCTAGAAGTGTACTCTGAGAAATATTCTTATAATAAAATTTGATTAATTTAAATATGGATGCTTCATTGAAAATATTTAAAAGGAACATGATGACATATTAGCTTTCATGATCTCAAAAAGACTATTATGTTTATTATGTTTAATTTATAATATTTATATATTACTAGATCAGAAACACAATTTCAATCTGAGATTGAGATAGCTCACTAGTAAAACTTGCGATCTGAAAATATTTGAATATGATAATAGTGATTGAATGATTAATTCATTATTTCAAATTAGTTAATTTAAAAATCAAACATTTATGCATTATTTAACTTGAATTCTATTCAACTATAAATATTTTGTTAATTTAAAATTATATTTTTATCGTTTTGATAAAAAAAATCATATTTTACATGTACATTTTTTTATTAAAATTTATTTTATCAACAAAAGAAGAATTTATCGAATTACATCTTTTGAACTAGAAAAATTTAACTTTAAAAACTTTAAATTATAAGATAAGAAAACAGCATTAACCATTATTTATGAAATTTAAAGTAGAATTTTGTTTAATATTATTTTAGAATTAATCATCGATTATAATTCTTGTTAGGATTTCATATAAGATCCCCATTTATTTCATAAATTCAGTCATTATATATTATCAAAACTTATCAATCATAAATTGTAATTAAAAGAGAGTGAAATAATAATAAATAATATAATAAATTATAATAAATTTGGACTGCAACAAGATCACAAATGGTAGAATCAAAGACCCTCAAGTACCTCGATCCCGACCTCTACGTCAAGGCCGCCGGCGAGGGAGACATCGAGCAGCACTACATCTGCCTAAACTAAATTAAAATTATATAGTAAATAACTATAAATTGTTTAGGTTTATTTTGCTACGGCGTCGTATTGGACCCCACCGAGTGGAAATTATTATATATTTATGTATAAGAGTGCCGAGAATGCTAGAGTCTCTATTGCAAGGGATGCATAAACATACAAGGTTAATAAATTCATATTGGATTGTAAATATAATTAAAAAATAACAATAAATTAAAATAAGTACATTAAAAAGATGGAGAGGAGAGATTCTTACTTCTTAAAGTTTGTTTTTTTCTCTTCTTATTTTAATAAACTAATAAATCTCAACACGCCTTTTATATCTATACGATGAAGAAATGTAAATGTTAGGAATCAAGAAGCATCAGGGAATAATTGTATACTAATTAGAATTTAATTGATTATTTAAAACTATGACATCTAAACAATTTAAATGCAATAATGCCTCAATTTATGAATGACTATTTTTTTTACAAAAAAAATAATATTAGTTGATCTAGGATTAGAAAGTTAAGGGTTCTTAGTATTATCATATATTTTTATTCTTTTTTAATAATATTAAAATAAATTGGAATTAATGAGAAATATCACTTAGAGATTGTCAAAATTTTAATCATAAACTAATATATTAACCTAATCTTATTGAAAAACAAAATAACATTTTTTTTATATAAGGGACCATCTTTCTCGTAGCAGGACACTCGATTTTGTTTTCAATCTATTACTTTGAAATAAGTTAAAGTGCTATCGAAATAGATAAATCCAAAGTTAAAAATAAAATATAATTAAATAAAATATTTTTTTAGACCTATAAATGCTCAGTTTAAAGTAAGTTTCTGTTCAATATGCAACTATCTTTTTTTTTATACTATATTATTTCACTTTAATTATCTGAAAATTATTAAAAAAGCTTCATCATCATGAAAATTAAGATACAATAATTTGATTATTTATTCTTTTTCTAAAATTAATTCATATGTTTTTAACAATACTTATCTCTATTATTTTAAGTTAAACAATATTTTTGTAATATATAAATTACTATTAATTAAAATATTTATAAATTTTCCTTATTAATATTATTATTATTGCAAGGGATGCATAGGAAAAAGCTCCTAGATATGTTTATTATTATTTAGAATAAAATAAATTTAATATTTAATCTTTCTTATATGTCCGAATAGATGCACATAGAACGAGTTCTAACAAGTCAACAGGATTGTGAGAAATGCTCTAGTAAATAAGGAATTTAAATGTTCAAATCAAAGTTGGTGTACTGAGGTTATAAAATATGAAAATTACATAAAACATTTTGAAGAATGTATTCTTAAAAATTGCATTATATAATTATATAAATTTATTGATAATAAAAATATAATGTAAGGATGTTGCTGCTGTGAATGGATGTGAATTTAATTGAATAGATAATTTATTTAACTTATGAATTATACAATTCAAATTTAAGAATTTTAAATGTGCATTATTTTAATTAATCATTTTGAGTTTTTTAATATTAAAAGAAACAACTTAAATAAACTTAATTGATTAAAAAAACTGTTTCTCAAAACTTAACTATATAAACAATAATATATTATTCTTTGACTAAAGTAAGTCTAGTAGTAACTTTAATTTGCGTAAGGACCTTTATACTATAATCTAGTTTCTAACAAATTTAAAGTCTAAAGTGATAATAAAAGGGGAAAATATTATTTGATTAATATTTGGTTAAATTAAATATGACTATTTAATGATAAAAATAAATACCAAAGATTGTTTGAGACAATTACAATCATTTATTATCTTAAAATGAATATTATAATGTACTAATTTTGAAAAAAAATCAATAAGAGAAAGCTGATTTCGATATGTTGTTTAAGAAAATAATATCGATTTGCATATTAATTTCATTTATTAGAGGTATACTTCATATTAAAATGCATAGACTTTTATGTAGGATTACTATCATAAAATGTCATTCAAACATATTCTTATGCTTATTGGAGTTAACCAAGAATCCGTTGTTTATTATAAATAAAACAGATTTCATACTTGATATTTAAATTAAATTTACTTCAATAAGTTTAATAATATTTATCAAATTTTATAAGCATTATTTACTTTTTATTTATAATTAAATTAAATTTAGAATTTAATTAAACATTATACCAAATTAAAAATTTATTGTCATTTTTCAAGTCCTACATATTTAGTTTATATTATATTGAATGTCAAGGAGCGAAATTCAAAGAGTAGATTCTATCACTTTAAAAGGAACTTGAGAACCTACAAGTTTAATCAGTTTTACAGGATATTAAAATCTGTAAATAACCATTTATATAAAAAATTAGATTTATCATTTTATATTTAGAAAAGAATACTATTTAAATAAGTTTGTAAATTTTTGATTTATTACATAATTAAAAATCGTTGTTCTAGAAATCATAATAAATATGTTTGTAAAGAAATCATGCAAAAAATGCAAGAAATATTTGTAAAATTTTATATTTTATAAAAATATTTTTTCTATGAGTTATATTGCACATAAATTTGAAATATTGGTTTATAATTTTCCTTAAAAATTATAACATGGTTCAAATGAGATCTTAATAGTGAGTATTAAGTAGATTGAATTTAGATTGCTTTAAATTCTTACAAAATTTATTATTTGACTTAATTAGAAGAGTCATTAACCAACATTTCAAATAATATTTAAAAATCTTTTTATTTAATATATAAATTAAGCTTATTCTCATGGAGATTAAAAATAATAAAATATATTATATTAATCAATAATTTATATTTAAAGGAGTAAAATTCCAAGAATTAATAGGAATAGCTTGAACAATGCTTTAAAAGAATGAAGAAATATGAAGAGCGATTACAAAATCTTGAATTTAAAATGAGTAGAAAACCTTAGAATAACGATGTGATAAATGATAATTAGAACAGCTAGGAAAGAAAAAATTCTTTACATTCGAAGAAAAGAAGTGAATCCAGCTTAGAAAGTAAAGATTCAGTAGCTTTTAGAGGGCGCCCAGATCAACACAGAAGAGGAGGAAATGGAGCTAGAGTTAGAGGCGATTAAATAGAATAAAATGACAATAGATTGAATTCAAATGAAAAAAATGAAAATATAGGAGAATGGGCAGTTCTTGGACGAAGTAATGCATATAAAGATAGACATTGGGAAAGAGGTGTTCATACATATAATGATGCTCGTAGAGGTGACCAGAGAGGAAGAGGTAACTAAAGAGGAAGAGGTGACTATATGGGAAAAGGTGAATAAATACAAGCAGAAGAATCTAAAAGAGGAGGAAGAGGAGATTTAATAAAATTATTTAAAAATGGAACACTAAAATAAAAAAGGCTATATATTTTTAATGTCATATATTAAGAATTAAAAGAAGAAATCATTTTGGTTTAAGAACTAATTTTAAGTGGAATAATAATCTATGATCACTCTTTTATTCTAACTTTAATAAAAAACAATAATTAAACTTTTTTAATGAAGTGTTTCAAATTTTATCATTAATAATAAATTTTTTGATAGGAGTTTTTTTAGTTTTGAAATCAGAAAAATGCAATTTATTAAAATGTTTTACTAAAGAAAAAATAAAAGAATGAAAGAATATATCTATACTTTTTTTAGTTTAATTTTGGCATTTATGTAATTTAAATTAACATTTAGAATTTGATATAATTTTTTATTTCAAAAAAATATAAATATTTAAATTCATATAATACTCGTTGATTTAAATTGAAGATCTTATTATTTAAAATTGAGTAGTTAATTAATGAGAATATTTTTATTATAAACATTTAAATCTAACGTACTAATTTATATATATATATATATATATATTTATATTTAAAATATTATCTGTTTATAATATTCTTACTAAAATGAAATACTGTTTATTTTTATATATTTTAATTTAAAATTATAATAAAAATATTTATCTACTTTAGTTTTTGATTTATTATTATATTAATATAATTAATGTAAACCTTAAAATTTCAAGTTATTTGTTAATCACAAAAATAAATCAATATATTTCCTCAAATTATAGAGAGAGAATTTTAAAAGAAAGATATAGACCAGATAAAGTAGAATATGTCAAAAACTTACCAAAAAGAGGAGGTGTTTGCGATAGAGATAGTTGGTTTAAAGATTAACCTGAATTTTAAAATAGATAAACATGAAAAAGGTTTGATACTCTATGATTAATTTTGATCAGTTAATTGACTTTGACGAATCGTAGTAGACAAATAGAAACCTTGCATATTACAATAAATCAAATAATTGAAGAATTATTTAGTTAAATTCAATAAAAAGAATATAATAAAACAATCTAAAACTTAACAATTGAAAATAAAGAATTCTGAAGAAAAAAAGTTAAAAAAAAGTCTGATAAAAAAAGTTAGTTTGTTACTATTAATAAATTTATATTAATATTCATAAAGTTTGAAAAAATAAAGAAATGCAATTATTTCTTAAATAAATAAAATTATTACAAATTGACAACAAAAATTTTTTTAAAAATATGAATTATAAATATATAAAGATTAATTAAAGTTTTAATATTTTTATGATTTTTATGTCAATTACGATGCTTAGTTGAATTTATTTTGAAAAATTTTGTTGAAGGTAATATTAATCAAATTATTATAAAGGTTAAAACAATTTAATATAATTATTATTTATAAATAATGTATTTGAACATTTCCTATAAAAATAAGACAAAAGTTTTTCTCATATCTGAAATAAGCAGTAAAACAATATTTAAAATTTATTAAAATGGCTTTATTTATTTGATTATTTTTTAAATATTGATTATTAAATTGGAGATTAGTCGAAAAAAATTAGAATTCTTTCTTAATAAATTAAATCATGTTATTTTACTAAAGATATATAGCATTAATTAAAATTATTAAGATTTTATTATCAATTAAATTTTAAACAATGAATTTCAAAATTAATTATAATAATATTCAAAATTCCATTACATTATAAGGTTAATAATTCAAAAATAATAAGCTAAATTATGATTTAAAAGACGAATTTGTCTGATAATTAGTTTTTGAATACTAAAACTTTTCGTATAATTGTTCAATATTATCTTAAAAAAAGATAATTATATTGTTCATTTAAATTTTAAATTCTTATTAATTAAATAATAGTTACTGCCACTTAATTTATATTCACTTGACTATTAAATAAATATAGTAGTTACAGTAAATATCTAATTAACAACTTTAATTTACTAAATTCCTTCAAATATTTTTGAAAATATATCAATAAAACAAAATTAACTAATTCTAATATAAATAATTGAACTAAAAGAAATTTTTTATTAAAAATTTTCTAAAATATTATCACTATAGATAGATAAATTATAAAAAGATTAAAATAATTTTGAAAAATAAAAATTACAATTGTAAATTTGTTAAGTTAATCAACTTATAATTGATTACAAAAATGACTTAAATAGAAGTAATTATTAATTTGTTTTAAATATTAAACTTTTTATAAATTAAATTAAGAATATTCAAATTATTAATTCAATTCAGGAAATTTTATTTTGGAGAACTTACGGTGTATATGTATTAAGATGATAATTATTATTATAATAATTTAAATTAATTTATTTTCATTTAGAAATTACAGTTTTTTATTTTATTGCAAGGGATGCCTATAGTAAAGCCACATGAAATGTTAATTTTTTTTATATTTCTCAATTTTAAATTAATTAAATTATGTCCTATGAGGTGTAGTGGACTAGAATATTAACCATTGAATAGATTCGTGAAGTGTTCTTTAGAAAAGACAAGTTTCAAGTGCCAGAATTATCCTGCATGCAGAGAAGTGATTAAATATGTAAACTACAGCAAACACTATGAAGAATTTTCAATTATAATATATAATTTTAAAAAATTACATCTTATCAAATATTATTTGATAAAAAAAACCTTTAGAATGTGAAAATGAACTTCCAAAATAAGGATGCTAACATGAATCATAAATATTTAATAAGTAACTGAATTAGAATTAATCTTACAAATTCATTTCTATTTTATGTATTTAGGTTTTTATAGAATATTTATTAATTTAAATAGTAATTCAAACTTAAGAAAGTCTTAAATTTTATATTGAATGTGAAGGAAAAGAATGTTTGAAAAAAATTTAAGAACTAGAGGATAAGATCGAAATGCTGGAAGTTAGATCAGCCTTATAGGAGGATAATATAAATATATATATCCATATAAATCATTTAAGACTTGAGAATTGGGGCTAAGAACAATTAAATTCAAAATTAATTATTATTTGCAAAAAATTTCAATGTCTGGTCTAATTATTAAAATTTTTGCCTCAATAAATCGTCCCCAATAAAATAATCCAATCAGTGTGTTAATTTAATTTTAGCATGATTACATTTAACTTCAGATAATAACAAATAATTCTAAATCTTTTAGTTTTTAACTCCAACCCTCACTTCTTAATTGACCAATGTGGTTTTATGTATATATATAATAAACCAAGAGATTTTACGATTTTTGATTTAAAAACTAGCATCTAATTTTTTTGTGTTTCTTTATAATTTTAGGAGACATAAATTTAAAGCTATGAATAACGATTGATAGTCTTAGAAAAGGATAAGGAAATTCAAGAATTAATTAATTTAAAAAATGATGAGATACTGCAACAAATTTAGCAAGAAGCAGGACAGAAAAAATATGAGTAAATTTCTGTCAAAGATAGTAATATATTTGATAATAGAGATGTAGACTAATCTATCTTGAATGAAAGCTTTTTAAATAATATCAATAGTCAGAGAAATCGGTTGTCCTCAAACAATCTTTTGAATTTTGCTCAAGGATTATTTAAATTATTAGGAAAAAAGAAGTAAATTGGAAAACTCTACCATTAAAAATAAGGCTATCGATATTTATAGAAAAATATTAAAAAATAAGGTTTTAATCATTATTCATAAAGCGCAAAATATAAATCTACTTCACCTTATTTACATAAATCAATAATATTGAATTAATCTGATTATAGTATCAAAAAAATCATAATGCTCTCTAATTTAAATTATTTCTAGCATTAAATAATATTAATTCCAATTATAATAGAAATTTAATTTTGTAATATTTTGATCAACAAGTTATATAAGAGAAAAAATAATTATTTATACCATATATTACCTGTTGAAGAAATGAAATCTAATTAGAAGTCAAAATTTCGTTGCAATCACACGCTCAATTAATAATTTTATTGAACTTAATATATTAAACATAACTTAATTATAAAAAAATAAGAAATATTTTATGTTGAAATATATAATAGCAATCATTTTTATTAATTTCAAAATGTGATTGTTTTGTATAATGGATTAGAATATTTTGGGGGAAGGGGGTCTAAGTCGGTGGCAGAAATTTTCCGAAAACCTAAGTCGGTGGCAACATTAATTTTTCAAAACTCGCCAAAATCCTAAGTCGGTGGCATAATAAAAGTTTTTTCTTTTTCCAATTGGGAATCAATAAGTACCTCAATATATATGAAAATTTTATCACTGAAAGTTAATCAATCTCCATCATAACAACTAAGAAATTTGACAGACACAGTTTAACATATGAAATAAATTAGAATTCATAAATAATTTGTATCCCTTTATCAAATAATTTTAAATAAAAATATAACTAAATAAATATCGATGAAATATTATCACATTGAAAAATAATGATATTTTGAGGGAGTTAAAATTGAAGTATGTTATAAACTAATTGTCAATGTGATAATATTTCATCGATATTTATTTAGTTATATTTTTATATAAAATTATTTGATAAAGGGATACAAATTATTTATGAATTCTAATTTATTTCATATGTTAAACTGTGTCCGTCAAATTTCTTAGTTGTTATGATGGAGATTGATTAACTTTCAGTGATAAAATTTTCATATATATTAAGGTACTTATTGATTCCCAATTGGAAAAAGAAAAAACTTTTATTATGCCACCGACTAAGGATTTTGGTGAATTTTGAAAAATTAATGTTGCCACCGACTTAGGTTTTCGAAAAATTTCTGCCACCGACTTAGACCCCCCAAAATTTTATATATATATATGATTTTTTAGTTTTTTAATAAAAAACACTACACTCTATTTTTAAATTGAGTTAAAAATGACTAGTAGCAGTTTATTTTATTAAATTATATATATATATTGAATTATAAATTCTCAATAATATTAATAATACATAAAACTCAAGCCGTTTACTAAGAACAGACCTGGAGTATATAAAATATAATTTTAATGTAAATAATATATTGGAGGTGATCATCTCAAATTGTGGTGTGATCATTGTGGAAGCACTATCAATTGTTTTGTTTAAGAACAATATTACAGGTGCGAGTTTGCTTAATGTGATTGGGATATATGTACAAAATGTTATGATTTATAAAAATTAACTATATATTTATATACAATATTTTTCTAAAATTAATTAATATGCTTTGGTTTTTAATCTATTTTATTTTGAATAAGCCTTTTTTATCAAAAGTAAAATAATAATTATAAATATTATTTATCAAATCAAATTATAATTTAAATTTATTTTAATGATGAAAAATCTAAAAGCTGAGAGACATTAAGTATTAATCTTTTTACTTTTATTAATAATGATTCATCACAAAACTTCTTTTTTTTGTAAATCAAATACTTCGAATTTATTGTTATCATTGGTAGATATTTTTTAATTAATTTAAAATTAAATCATATTGTAGGAATACATTTGAAAATGGTAAAATCATTCTAATTAAATTAATTATTATTAAAAATCTTGGCAGTTAAAGTTGGCCTATTTAAACGATCTTGGGCTCATTCGATAGAGAATTCGAAATTAGCTGGACTTTACTATTGGCGGTACTATTTTATCGCAT